>PYWC01000024.1:963639-991104 GCA_003182015.1 Tuber magnatum | reverse complement strand
GATACGATACGATTCTGGTCGCGATGGATAGGTTTTCAGGATTCACGTGGCTTATACCTGCAACGAAGCAAGTAACAGCAATAGCAACCTGGGAACTGTTACGCAACAAAATATTTACACCCCATGGCAACCCAACATCTCTAGTGAGCAATGCGGACCCAAGATTTGAGTCCCATGTGTGGAGACAACAGTGTCGATCGTTGGGCATTGAATATAACAAGGAGGCACCAGGCCATCATGAAACGAATGGACAGGTCGAAAGAAAATTCGAGAATTAAAAACAGCCCTCTGAAACCTAGTCAACACCAGACAAAACAATTGGTTTGATGCCATACCAGAAACAGCAGCATACCTGAATACAGGATGGTCAGAGACTCTTGGCATGTCACCATATAAAGCCATTTTCGGAAAGAATTACCCACTACTGCCCCTAGCAAACTTCAAAAACTCCGCAGTACCGGCTGCCGATGAATTGCTAAACAGGCACCAAGCAATCCGGAACGCGGCATTCACTGTGATTAAAATGGCCCGGTGTAGAAGCACGAGAACGGCAGCGAAACGACGCAGACACCATATACCTATAGGGAAGGGTAATTTGTTACTTTTATACGGAAGTTTATTCGCAACAGAATCAGGACGTAGCAAGAAATTGCAACCGCTCTAGCATGGACCGTTCAAGATAATTGGATACGATGAGCATACACAAAGTTACACGGGAGAAATGGATGGCGGAATGTACAGAAACCGAGAAGCGACATTGCATGCTTCCACCGTGAAAAAATACCGCCCTTACTATGATGTCTCCTTCCCTGCCAGGAGCCACGCAAAACCACCCCCAATCGTGGTAAACGAGACACCGGAATGGGAAGTGGAAACTATACCAGACCACAGAAAATGATATGACCGTAACCAATTCCTGGTAAAATAGGTGGAGTACCCGGAAACAGAAAATAGCTGGGAACCCCTTGAGGGATTGGAAAATGCGATCGAAGCTGTTAACCAATGGTGGGAAGACAACAAACCAGAGGACGAGCTACACTCTACGATAAACTATGTGATGGTGGCGTGGAGCCCAACCCTACCGGAAATCCAACACCTGCACCCAGACACAGACCAAGGGATACAAGACGGATTCTGGTCAGCCCACTTCGAAAGCGATTTTGAAAGCAGCGAAGATAACAATCGGGTAATGGAAGATGAGGCAGCATACCTAGCCCGGCTGGCCAAGGTGGACTACTGGCAATAGGGAAAGGAAAGAACACTCCATCCAACTGCCTTGCGATGTCAAACTATGAGCAAGTACCTTGGAGACTGCGCCATCAGCTAATAGGACTGTTGGTGAACCGTGATATTATCCCTAGACGATACCTTACACACTGACTATTCATACACATGTGCAACAAATGCTTAGAAATAACCACAGAATCGACACGACGAATGTGCGGAGAATCAGGGTTGGATGTTTTCCGCTTTGGTAGCAGGTATTACCTGAGCACAGAAAAATGTGATGGTTGCATGGAGACGGGAGAAACCGAAATTAAGCAGCAACCCCCTTCCCATGAAGACCTAAGCGAGGCCAACACCTAAGTGAGGTCACCACTTAAACATAAATACCACCCACCAGCCCCCTAAACCACCGTAGAAAGCAGACCACACTACCTAACCTCCAAACCTTTAACCCTTACAAAATTCTTTACCATATTACAAAGTTACCCTTATGCGAGAAAGAAAAACCAAAATGTCAACCTACACAGAAGTCAGCATCAAGGGACGAGACCTCATTCTGGGGTACCTACTTTACCGAGAAATCATTCCAGAAGACGCATACTGGAAGATTTTCTATATCCATCACTGCGAGGATTGCGGATGAATCGACGTCGAGACAGAGGAATGGGAGGACCGGATAGTACGGAACTTCGTGGACCTGCCGCACTACTGGGAGTCAGGTTGTTTTGTGCGTGGAGCGCCATGTGGGAAGTGCTTGGAGAGATGGTTGGAAGGTGCGGAGCGGTTGTTGCAGGACGACTTGAGATTGCTGCACAATAATGATGCCGATGAGGATGGGTCCTTTCCAGAGAATAGCGGAACTACTGGCTATTAGGATTTTCTTGGATTGTTTTGTTTTGGTGAAATGGTTATTTAATTTTGGGAGTGTAACCGGTACGGGTTACTATTGTTTTATGTTTGGTTTCACAGTATTGGTTGATACTTGTATTGTTTCGTGTGCTATCAGTTGATACACACATTGTTTTATGTTTGGTTTCGCAGTATTGGTTGATACTTGTATTGTTTCCGGTGCTATCGGTTGATACACACCTTGTTTTATGTTTGGTTTTGCAGTATCGGTTGATACTTGTATCGTTTTATGTACTATCGGTTGATACACACAATGTTTTGCAATATCGCTCATACAGGAGATAAGAGGTATGCGGTATTTAAAGACCGCTGATTCCCGCCATGGAAACAGCAGACTTCGACAGACAGTATTCTTAAATATACTTGGTTGAACGGTTACTTCTTTGATCTCCTATTACACCCCGTGCGAAGCCTCCTTTAGTAAGCAGCGCTCGCTTCGTGTTGATCACGAAGCCATCTGCTCCTATCATACTGCTACGTGACTAGGGCCTGGCCCGAACATGTTACAGAAAGCAGCGAAGTCTAGGCCCTGAAACATGGAGGTTCGGAATACCGCCCCAAGGCCAGCGGTGAACCAAACCCATGTGCCACCAGCACCTAGACTTTGGGAGTTGTCAGATCAAGAAGGGGGATAGATCGGACAACCGGGAGCCCTGGAAAAACCACGACCTAGGTTCTGAGCGAGGGCAACGGCTTAGTCCAGAATGAAGACGAACCGCACCGACTGGGTTCTGAGTGTGGGCAGGGACAGAAGTGTGAAAGGCATGAGAAAGCGTGTATAACAGAGAAAGTTAACCCATCTCAGGGGGATGAAATCAAGAATGACCCCCGACCGGGACGCAGGAGGGCAAGACTTTATACTCCTCCCTGGGTAGAGAAGGTTCAAACCTGGCAGGCATGAAAAGGGGACTGCTGTAGGGGGCAACTCAGGGCGCCCTAACTCTTCCCTCCAAAGGTCATACACAGGGAACGAGTCAGGATAGCGCAGGACTGCCTCAAGGCGCTCACCCGGTCTCAGGATGGCACCACCGGCGACGGCGAGTGGGTAGGCTGCAGGTTGCTAGACCAGACAAAGGACAGTGTGCACACCTTAAATCCTACGCAATAGCAGGAGTCGAACACCTAAGGTGGGGTTAGAAAGGTCGCTCCCTCATCTATGCACTGGTGGCATAGACCGGTATGATTAAATATCATTATTGAGGGGGAAGAAGATAAGAAAGGAGCTGCACAACAAAGGGACCAAGTTTGTCTGAGGAGGCCTGAATGGCCGAAATTGTGCGGGCACAATAACAAACACCCAAGACTATTGAATGCCCCGAAGATGTCCAGTAAACGAAGACAGGGTAACCCTAAGGGGGAGCCAAAGAGACAAAAAACTCAAGTCCCACCACCTACCCATTACGAGTGCCCACAAGGCACAGCATACCAATGAATACAAGGACAACGAGTACTGATTCGCGTGTTATTAGACTTGGGCTCGCAGGTCTTTGCCATACGACAAACCCTAGTCCTGACACTTGGGCTAGCCACTATACAGCGAGACACGCCAGTTAGTATAACTGGGTTTGACAGTGCACAGTCCCGAAATGCGGGATGGTGCTATACGGCCTCTATCATGCTAGAAATTGGGGCTAACTGACATTGTTCGGAAATTACCTCTGAAGTCATGAAACAGGGGATCCATGACTTAATAATACCATTCGGTTGGTGGAATCGCCAACATCCCCTATCATTCATCCAAGATGCGAGCAGGTGGGAATTCCAGGTGGAGCGGTGCAAGGAGCACCTGGAACCAGAAGATGAAGGAATCTGCATTGAGTGGGACGAGATAGTAGCCTCGGACCCTGCAGCCAGCTACGTGGGCGGAATTACAGGCCCAGAGGACGCAGAGGCAGTAGTAATAGAGACGCTGCCAGAACCCTACGGGGAGTACGCTGATCTCTTCCTGCCTCAGGCAGCAGAACGGCTCCCAATCCACAATACCTTTGATCATGAGATCAAGGTAGTTAAAGGCGAGAAGCCCCCATGGGGGCCGATATACCCGTTGTCTGAAAAGGAACTTCGGGCATTGCGAGAATACCTCAACAAAATGCTGCAGGAAGGAAAGATAACCCCAAGCCAGTCCCCCGCAGGTGCACCAATGCTATTTGTGCCGAAACCTGATAGACGGCTGAGACTATGTGTCGACTACCACGGGCTAAACAAGGTTACTATCGCCAACAAGTACCCCCTACCGCTCATGAGTGAACTCAGAGACCGAGTAGTCGGGTCGCGTATCTTTACCAAGTTGGACCTAAAGGATGGGTACCACCTGATACCCATAAAAGAGGGAAACTAGTGGAAGACGGCCTTCCGCACTCAGTACGGTCATTTTGAATATCGGGTAATGCCGTTCGGGCTGGTCAACGCACCCGCCACCTTTCAAGACATGATGCACGTGGTCTTGAGGAGATTCCTAGACATGGGAGTAGTCGTATACATAGACGACGTGCTAATTTACTCCGAGACGGAAGAGGACCACGTCAAGTTGGTAAAGGAGGTATTAACCGAGTTGCGGAAATACCGCTTAGCAGTGTCGATCACTAAATCAGTATTCCACACCAAAATGGTGGAATTTCTGGGATACATAGTGAAGACGTATGGGATCACCATGAGTGATCGAAAGGTCAAAGCCATAAGGGAATGGAAGAGACCTGAGTCCGTAAAGGACATACAAATTTTTATGGGATTTGCAAATTTCTACCAAAGATTCATTAAGAACTTCGCCAGAACTTGTAAACCCATAACGGAACTATTGAAAGGCGACCCGAAGGGCTTCGCATGGGGAAAATAGCAGGAGCAGGCTTTCGAATTCCTAAAGGAACAGTTCGTGACGGCGCCAATCCTGGCACACTTCCACCTAGACAGGAACACGGTGGTGGAAACAGATGCTAGTAATTTCGCGCTAGGGTGCATCCTATCACAATACATGGAAAAAAGGCTGCACCCTATAGCATTTCACTCTCGAAAGCTCAACTCGGCGAAACGCAACTACGACGTCCACGATGAAGAGTTGCTCGCCATAGTTGAAGCATTCAAGGAATGGCGCTACTAACTCGCAGGAACTGCCGAACCCATCACGGTATTCACAGACCATCAGAATCTACAATACTTCCGCACAACCAAGGCCTAGAGTGCCAGACAGATAAGGTGGGCACAGAAGTTAGCAGATTTCAACTTCAAAATCGTGTACCGACCAGGGTCGAGTGGCGGGAAACCGGATGCACTAAGCAGATGGCCGGAGTACCGTCCCGAGGAGGGAGCTGCGCAAAGCGAGAAACTCTCAATTTTAAACGCCCCACATTTTGACCAGGTTATGGTTGTAGTGGTAGGACAGGAGGAGGAACATGGGCTAAGTCAGAAGACACCCGAACCCGAGTACACCCAAGCCATAAGGTTACACCCGGAGGCCTGAATTCCGACAAGGGGCTCAAGCGAAGCGGCAGGACATGACATCTACGCACTGGAAGAAGCAAGAGTGCCTGCTCGTGGATAAGGGACAGTAGTCACCAGAATAGCCTTAGCGTTACCAGCGGGAACCTGCGGCCAAATAGCTCCAAGAAGTGGCCTTGCCGCATGCCATGGCATCATGGTCGGGGCAGGAGTCATTGACAGGGACTGCCGAGGAGAGGTAAAGGTGTTACTGTTCAACCTGAAGGAGCAGGACTACCACGTGGGAAAGAGCGAACGAGTTGCGCAAGTCATAATAGAAAGGATACATGATGGGGAACTCCACGATGTGATGGAGCTGGATGACACTGAGAGGGGCCAGGACCGATTCGGAAGGACGGGAACCAGTCTGGTCAAGACCCAGACCAAAACCAGTCAACTAAGGAAAGAAAACGGGCTAAACCAATACTTCGATGAGTACGATCAGGGATGACACAAGGCTCTGACGATGAAAGAAACCGTGCTAACCAATGCAGTAGTGGTCAAAGAAACGGCAAAGAGGTTTGATGCCCAATTCGTAAGACAGGTAGAGGAGAAGGGAGAGGTGGATGAGGACTGGAGATCAAGAAGGAAGGAGTTGGAATGACTCCGGGATGAGGGACAAAGTATGCCAACACATTGGTCTGTGGAGAATGGCCTCCTGTACTACAAGGGACGGCTGTTCATTCCAAAGGATGAGGCCCTGCAAACGCTGATTGCTCAAAGCAGCCACAACTCTGTAACGACCCAGCATACATGAGCTATGGTAGCCGGAACGTACACCCATACAGGTAGCCCGGAGGCGAACTGGTAGGAACTGGCAGGCAAGTGAGTACTTGACCTACGGAGACCCGACGGCCCGGGCTCCGAGATGAGCAGACTTAGTGGGCACAAGTGTTTAGGTACAGGGCTACACCCGAGATTGGTGTCAGCGTACTTGGGGACCTATGAAGAGGCAATGCACAGCTAAGCAGGGTAACTGGAGAAAGGCCCAGTGTGTCCATCTCCGGAAGTGGGATAGATAGGGTAACAGGAGAAAGTCCACTTGTCCGGCGGACAAGATTACCCTACCCTCAAGACTGGGTTACCCTACCTTGAGGCTTGGGTTACCCTGTTCAAGTACCTGAGTTTCCCTACCTTTCAGTACGAAGTCCCACGGGGAGTTTGGGAAAAATGACTGGAATGTTTGTCACATGAAGCCATGCATAATACTGGAATCTGGAGTTCCGGGAGATGCTATCGGGCGAGCTATGCAGCTACGAAGAAGCTGTAAATTGGAGACATTATTCCTATCATGCCCCTCCGGCCCCGCCTTGAGGCCCGGATGTCATGGGCAAACGGTTGCGTAGTTGTGTGCAGTCTAGCAAAGGAGGATCTTTGGAGACCTGCTGGCAACACCGTATACGTTGCTGCCGTCCGGTCGACCGTAAGCTGTTCGCAGGATATATAAGGGGGCATAGGGTGGAAGGTGGAGTACCTCCTCCAAGTTGTTCGGAGTAAAACGGACCAAAACTGACGGAGTTAACGGGAGTTAACCGTGGGGGTCCCGAAGGTAGTCCCGGGTGGTGCCGGGACGACTGGGAACGTTTTGCACCTACCACGCCCAAGGATGTCCCCAACGCCATAGGCTCTGAGAGGGAAGTGCAGAGACACTAAAAGCATGATTCCTACCGCAGGTAAGGTGTATCCGAGGTAGTGGTCATGGGTAGCGCCCATTGGATCACTCCTGGACCACCGTACCCTGCGGAAGACACCGGAAGCCCGAGACTCGTAAATAGTAGATAGATAAACCGCTCACGGTAGCTTCCGGCGTCAAGAAGAAATCAACGCGCATGGGAAGGGTGTCATAGATAGTCTAGTTCAGCAAGGGGTCTTGACAGTTAGCCACTGGCAAGTCCCCGATGCGCAGAGGTTTTCACTCCGGCGGGCAGAATGGAAATGCGCCGCAGAAACGATATGCACATATGGTGAACGCCGACTAGAGCGGGTCGACACATACATGCCCGAAGGGGGTGTCAGGAGACGTGTCGGACCGCCCTTAGCGGAGAAGGGTGTGCTCGAATAGTTGGAGTAAACTGATGGGGGAGTTTCTGGCATAAGATAAAACTACCTGAACATCTATGCGAGAACTCTCCTACTCCAACAATCAATTCTCGCGAGACCTTAATTGAGTGAAGCGTCAGGCTTAACGATATTAAGTTTTGCCGTCTACTTTACTCTTACATCTGTGTGAACTTTTGGCGATAAGCTTGAAGTTGTTTGGTGCGGTCGCAACCTTGGGATCCATCTTCCTAGGAGTGCCCCCGTTACAAACTCCAAGGTCGCTGGGCATTTCGGCCAGGAAAAGACAGTGGAAATCATAACCAGGGACTTCTACTGGAAGGGGCTCGCGGAATGGGTCAATGACTATGTGCGGTCATGTGACAAGTGTCAACACAACAAAGCGCCACGATACGCGAAATATGGGTTTCTACAGCTATTGGAAATACCCTACGCAGCGTGGCCCTCTATCTCTACCGACTTCATAACGCAGTTACCGAAGTCAGAAGAGAACACTCAACTCATGGTAGTAGTCGACCGCTTCACCAAGATGGCCTACTTTATAGCACTAAGAGAAAATGCAACGGCAAAGGATGTAGCCCGGGTGTTCCTCCGGGAAGTGTAGAAACTACATGGGCTACCGGCGGAAATCATCTCGAATATGGACGCAAAGTTCGTGGGAGAATTTTGGGAGTCGCTCTGCAAACTCTTAGGCATTAAGCGAAAGATGTCAATGGCATACCATCCTCAAACAGGGGGGCAGACAGAGAGAACCAACCAAGTGCTAGAAGGCTATCTCCGAAGCCTCATCAACTATGATCAGGATGACTGGCACCAACTGCTCCCGTTAGCGGAGCATGCCTACAATAACTCCGTTACGAGTGCGCACGGACTCACTCCATTCTAGGCGAACTATAGATACCACCCACAGAGGGAATGGGTGAAGGAGTGAGAAGCTCAAAACCCAGGAGCGACCACTTATGCTCACTGGATGAAGGAAATACATGGACAGGCGATGGCCACATTAAAGGCAACCAGAGAAGCAATGGGACAATTCCACGACAAAAAAGCAAGGCCACAACCGAACTTTAAGACGGGTGACTCGGTGATGCTTAACGCAAAAAATATCCGTACCAAACGACCCTACAAAAAGCTTAGCCCAAAGCTATATGGACCCTTCAAAATGCTGGAGCCACACGGCAACCGAGCATTCAAGCTAGAAATCCCGGAACGCTGGAAGATACACCCCGTCTTCCATGTATCGCTGTTAGAGCCATATCGGATGTCCGTTCGACCGGCTTGGGAACAACCTCCCAGAGCGCCAGAGGAGATGGATGGCGATTTGGAATGGGAGGTTGAAAAGATAGTCAGAAGCAAGGTCATGTCATACACTCGCAGTGTTCGTAGACGCAATAAGAAGATCCGCGAACTTAGGTACTTTGTGAAGTGGCAAGGGTGCTTGGAGTATGAAAACACCTAGGAGCCACCAGAACATTTGGGGCATGCGGCGTAGTTGATAGAAGGGTTCCACCGCGAGAACCCTGAGATGCCGTGGATATAGAGGAAGGATGACAAGGAAAGGTTTTCCTAGGCGTCGCCAAGTAAATGCGCACAGGTTTTTCACCCTATCTTGCCGAGTCCTTAAAGGAGTTTAATTTGAACACTATTAGAAGAATAGATTTTCAGAGATTCGGGCCAAACTCGCAGAGAGGGGGGCTCGTGTTACACATAAGACAAACTGGCATAGCGTAATGGGCGTATCACGTGATTATTGGCAAAAGGTCATGGGTTCGATCCCAGGATCTGCCAAAGTATTTCGAGAATGAGTTAATTTCTACCAATATGATATTGGCACAAAACCCTCATTTACGCCACCACCGAAGGTCGCCGAGGGAGGGGTTTTCGCTTGATCTTCAAGAGAGGAGTCTCAGCTATCCTGACAAGGTTGAATGAACTAAATCGGTCCCTTGGTTGTGGAGATAAACGCATGCAAAGATCCCACAGCTGCGCCAACGGATGGATGCCAACCGGGGGGAGGTCAGCTACTCCAATAGGAGTCCCCGGCTGCCATGAGGGCAGGAAGACCGAATTTCAAGTCCGTTGGTGGAGGAATGCGGAGGAAAATCCTGATGACGGAACGACGCTCAAGAGACGATCATTCACCCACACCCAGAAGCATGACAAGGTAGAGTCAGTTGAAGACCTAACGCGTGAAGAAATCAACACTGAGCACAGCGAGGCCTAACCGCCATTGGCGCGATAAGATAGGAGCATGCGTCCTGCGGGTCGATGCAGACGGATGGGAAATCCTCCTATATTAATAAGTCTGTTGTCGGAGCTGATCACTCCGTATGGAGAGAAAGGACCAGTAGCCACTTGCCATGGCGAAGGGGTTCAAGTGGCTATGATTAGCACCGAGGCAGCGAGGAGAGGGGTGGGACACCCTTCCCGCTGCTCGGGGAAATCAGAGTCAACCGGGGTAAAGGTTTTCAGGGTCTACGAAGTTGGCACAGAGGAAAAGTGTAAGAAATAGATAGGCCGCGAACACCCAGATGTGGAATATAAATATCGAGGTGCCTTCCATGCTTTATAGATCATCAGCGACGGAGAAGAGATCTTATCAATATATTCGTTCTACGATAGGAACCTACAATTGTTCTTGACATCATAAGTGAGCCTTCCTAGCAAATCACTTCGTCACCTATCTGGCCTTAGTCCAGACTCGCTTGTCCCTAGAGTCGGCTACGGCCTAACAGTCGCCCACTGTCAGGAGTTCGGTTGGGCACCGTCTGTGTTATCTGCAAAAAAGACTGCAACTCTGGACAACTGAAGAGTTGCATCAGGGGGCCAGCGTGCCTCCATTACCCACAGTACCCACATGTTGGTCATCCATCTCCTTCTTTCTGCCTCCTTCTATGTCTCACTGGGGTCCGTGGTCCCTTCCTATACCCATAGGAGTGGTAATGAATCCACCCCATCCGGGTCTCTTCCGACTTACAGCCTGATAGACAGAACTCGTCTTGCTTGTCCGAATTGCCACTTGTGATGGTGGGGAGCCCGGCGGGAAGACTTTGCTTCAAGGGTGCCGTGGGAACGACCGGTACCCAACGGACGGAGCGCGCAGGCATCCCAGGTCCGGGGATTGGAGTCCCTCATGACAGAGCCATAGGTGTTCACTCCTCTGGCCGTCTTACCTGTTCCAAGAATCCAGGTGACGCTGCGCACAGTGGCCGGAACCCTGGGGTAGCCAATACTGCTGGTGGGAGTGCTGTGGCAGGGAAGGTATCTGGAGCGGGCAACGAAACGGGCAGATGTGTGGGTCTTGGGGCGGCGATGGGAGGTACGGGAGTTCCAACGAAAGGTGTTATGGGGGAAATGTTTGGTGCCGGGGTCCGACAAGGAGTAGGGTCAGGTCTATCTGGTACCGTGATGCCCTTCAGTCTGGACGTCCTTTTCCTTACTCGACGTCTATCAGTTGGCCCGACCATTGGGCTGCCCGAGGTACTGTGGGCAATTGAGGGGGGGACCGACAGGGAGCCTGTAGATGCTCTTGAGAAGGAGGAGGTATAGCTGTAGCCCTCACCTTTCAGGCTTTCCAACATCCGTATACCGATTGGGCTCAGGTATGCCCTCCACTGGTCGTCTCTGGCTCTCATGGCCAACTCCATGCCGAAGTTCTCAGGTTTGGTATGGATGAGCGTGAGTGCGGGCGCGGCCTCTAACATCAGTTCCTCATTTTCCGCATCAATACCATAACCTCCTTCAAAAGCCTTTTCCAAGGCTGCCATCCGTCTCTTCTATGCCTGCTGATCCCTTATTATCCACAGGTATGCCTCGTGCTGCACCATCATCCATTCCACCGCTGCCGTAGTGATCTATATTCGGAACAGCTGCTGTCTCTGGGTGTTCCAGTTCTTCAGTTCCTGCTGCGCTTCCTCAAGTGACTAGGATAGTTCCAGCGCAATGTAAGGTCCGGCGAATTCCCGTGAGAACTCACTAAATGGAACACCGTGTGGTGGGGGAGGGAGCGTGTTGTGGAGAAGAGTAGGGTCGTGGAAAAATGAGAGCGCCACGGGGCGATGGTCTGTAATCAGGAGGTCAAGACATTCAGCGGGCAACTGAATAGGAGCCGCCTCCAAGAGTAGCTGGTGGCCGTCCCAGTCGATACCGTGAATGTCCGCAAAAATGGAGGCACAAAACATGTTGGCAGTATTCTCGTCAAGTTCAAGGTCTGAATTGGAGTTGGATTCCATTCTGGTTCGAAGTTCGGTACTAGCCATTGCGCTTTCCACCCTGGGCTACTTGTTCTAAAGAAGGTTACCAGTATTCACGCAAGGTCAGTCCTGAAGTTTGGAAACAATTAATCAGGAGAGGAGTTACATGAGCAGCTCGCTTAACCATATACTGTAACGGAAGCGCCCCTAGGAAGATGAATCCCAAGGTTGCGACCGCACCGAACAACTTCGAACTAATTGCCAAAAGTTCACACCAAGGTAAGAGTAAAGTAAACGGTAAAACTTAATCTCGTTAAGCCTGACACTTCACTCAATGAAGGTCTCGAGAGGATTGATTGTTGGAGTCCGAGAGTTCTCGCATAGACTTTCAGGTAGTTTTATCTTATGCCTGAAACTCCCCCATCAGTTTACTCCAACCATTTGAGCACACCCTGCTCCGCTAAGGGTGGTCCGACACGTCTCCTGGCACACCCTTTGGGCATGCATGTGTCAACAGACTCTAGTCGGCGTTCACCTTATGCGGTTATCGTTTCTGCCGTGTATTTCCATTTTGCCCACCGGAGTGAAAACCTCTGCGCACCGGTGTCTTGCTAGTGGCTAACGGTCAAGGCACCTCATAAACTAGACTATCTATAACACCCTTCCCATATGCCTTGATCTCTACTTGACTCTGGAAGCTACCGTGAGCGGTTTATCTGTTTACTATTTGCGGGTCCCGGGCTTCCGGTGTCTTACACAGGACAGGGTAGTCCGGAAGTGATCCAATGGGCGCTACCCATGACCACTACCTCGGATCTACCTTACCTGTGGTAGGAATCATGCATCTAGTGTCTCCGCACTTCCCTTTCAGAGCCTATAGTGTTGGGGACACTTTTGGGCTTTGTAAGTGTAAAACTCTCCCCGTCGCCCCAACACCACCCCGGACTACCTGCGGGATCCCCACGGTTAACACCCGTTAACTCCGTCAGTTTTGGTCAGTTTTACTCCGAACAACATGGAGGAGGTACTCCACCTTGCACCCTATGCCCCCTTATATATCCTGCGAACAGCTTACTGTCAACCGGATGGCAGCGACGTATACGGTGTTGCATGCAGGTCGCCAAAGATTCCTCTTTGCTAGACTGCACACAACTACACAACCATTTGCCCATGATGTCCGGGCCTCAAGGCGGGGCCGGAGGGGTATAATAGGAATAATGTCTCCAATTTACAGCTTCATTGAAGCTACGTAGCTCGCCCAATAGCATCCCAGGAACCCCAGATTCTGGTATCATGGATGGCTTCGCGTGACAAACATTCCAGTCAATTTTCCCGAACTCCGTGAGAGACTTCGTATTGAAAGGTAGGGTAACTCAGGACTTTGGGCTGGGTAACCCAAGCCCCAGGATAGGGTAACCTGATCCCGAGGGTAGGGTAACCTTGTCTAGCGGACCAGATAACTTTTCCCTGTTACCCTGTCTATCCCGTCGTTGGCGATAGACATTTCTGACCTGCCTTCAGTTACCCGGCCTAACTGAGCAACTGCCCCTTCTGAAGTCCCTAAGTACGCTGACACCGCTCCTGGGTGTATCCAGGTACCTAAGTCCCTGACCAGCCAATTCTGTTCATTCTCGGAGCCCAGGCCAACGGGTCTCCATAGGGCAAGTACTTACTTACCTGCCGGTTCCTCCCAGTTCGCCTCCTGGCTACCTGTATGGGTATAGGTTCCATCTGCCATAGCTCATGTATGCTGAGTCGTTACATCTTCTTACCTATGCCCTTTTATATATTGTCCAAACAGGTTAAAGCTGCATGAATGCCCTAAGTATATATGGTGTTATGAGTGCATCTACAAAAGTTACCTTTTGCTAGTTTACATACAACTTTTCAACTTTTTTCCCACAACATTCTAGACTCAAGGCATAGCTAGAGGGGCATGATGGAAATAATACTTCCTAGTTAGAGCTTCTTCAAAGTTGTGTAGTACAACTAATAGCGTTTCAGGGAATCAAATATTCAAGGACTATATATAGTTTTATGTAACAAACATTCTGGTCAATTTCCTCAAAGTTTCTGCAAAATCCTGTACTGCAAGGTAGGGTAGGTCACTTAGTGTCCTTAATAGGGTAACCTAAGTTCCATGGTCCGGGAACTGGACTCTTCAGGTACAGTAATCCTACCTGAATGTCCGAGTAACTTTACCCTATTATTCTGCCTACTCCTTCTGTAGAAATATATACTTGCCTCCCTTCTCCAGTTACCTGTCATAGCAGGGTAACTTGTCTACCTCAGGTCTTAACCATTCACAGTTGAACCCTGACTATTGGGTGCCTATAAAGCAAGTAATTGCTTGCCTGCCTGTTCCTACCAGTTGACTCCTTGGTCACCCATATGGGCATAGATTCAGGTTCCTATAACTCATACATGCTGGGATCTAATATCATAACTATTATGACCAAAACTACCTCAGTCATCACCAGAATTATGCCTTTAGTATTCTCAAACTTCCCTTACTGAGGCTGTAGCTTGGGGTACATTTAGGCTTGATATGTGTAAAACTCCTCCAGACATTCCCAGTACTACTTAAGATTACCCTAAAGACCCTTATAGTTAGCATCTACTATCTTCCTCAATTCGGGTCCCTTTCACTTCTAACAAGTTGGAAAAGTTATGTCACCCTCTCATCCATGCTGTCTTATATACTCCACTCACTGCCTCCAGTTTGGCTGATAGCCAAAGTGTATATGGTATTATGCACACATCTCCAGACATTCACTTTTGCCAGTTTGTGCACAACTATACTACTATTTGCCTAAAACATCTGGGACTCAAGGCAAGGCTTAAGTGGTATGACTAGAACAATATCTGAAAGTTACAGCTTCTTTGGAGCTATATCACTTGGTAAATAGTGTCTCTGAGAATCTCCAATTTGAGGACAATATATGTTTCCATATAATAAACATTTCAGTCTTGTTCTCCTGAGTTCTCAAGAGACTTTGTGGCACAAGGTAGGGTAACTCAAGGTCCATGACAGGAGAACCCAAGGTCCATAGTAGGGTGACCCAAGTTCTATGGGAGGGGAACTCAAGTTTCATAACAGGGTAACTCAAGTTCCATAAGAGGGTAACTTGACTTCAAAGGTATAGTAATCTCACCTGAAGGTTTGGGCAACTTTGCCCTATTATCCTACCTACTCCTTCATCAGAGTTGGTGTAACGACCTAGCATACATGAGGTATGGCAGCTGGAACCTACACCCATACAGGCAGCAAGGAGGCGAACTGGTAGGAACTGGCAGGCAAGTAAGTCCTTAACCTACAGAGACCCGATGGCCCGGAATCCGCGACGGACAGAATTAGCTAGCCAGACACTTGGGTACCTGGACACACCCGGGAGCAGTGTCAGCATACTTAGGGACCTCTGAAGAGGCACTTACTCAGCTAGGCCGGGTAACTGGAGAAAGGTCAGAAGTGTCTGTCTCCGGCACGAGGATAGACAGGGTAGCTGGGAAAAGTTATCTTGTCCACTGGACAAGGTTAGTTTACCCTCAGGATCAGGTTACCATGCCATAGACCACTGGTTACCCTGCCTGAACTGCTGAGTTACCCTACCTTTCAATACGAAGTCCCATGGGGAGTTTGGAAAAAATGACCAGATTGTTTGTTACGTGAATCTATGCATAATACTAGAATCTGGGGTTCTGCGACATGCTATTGGGTGAGCTAAGCAGCTCTGAAGGAGCAGGATATTAGAGCCATTATTGCTATCATACCACTCCAGCCCTGCCTTGTGGCACGGACGTCAAGGGGAAACGGTTACGTAGTTGTGTGCAGGCTAGTAAAGAAGGATCTTCGGAGACCTGCTTGCAATACCAGATATGTTGCTGCTGTCCTTTCGACCGCAGGGTGTTCACAGGATATATAATAGGGCATAGGGTGGAAGGTGAAGTACCTCCTCCAACTTGTTCAGCGTAAAAGGGACCAAAACTGACGGAGTTAACAGTGGTTAACCGTGGGGGTCTGGAAAGTAGTCCCAGGTGGTGCCAGGGTGACAGTGGGAGTTTTACACCTACCAAGCCCGCAAGTGTCCCCAACACCATAGACATTGCAAGGGAAGTCTAGCGACACTAAAAGCATGATTCCTACCACAAGTAAGGGGTATCTGAGAGTGTGGTCATGGGTAGCGCCCATTGGATTACTCCCGGACCACTGTATCCTGCGGAAGACACCGGAAGCCTGAGAATTGTGAATGGTAAATAGGTAAACCACTCACGGTAGCTTCCACAGTCAAGTAGAGATAAATGCATATGGGAAGGGTGTCTCAGATTGTCCCGTTCATCTGGTGTCGTGACTGTTGGCCACTAACAAGGTGCCGATACGAAGTGGGTTTCACTCTGGCGGGGAAAAGGGAAATGCACCGTAGAAATGATAACCGCAAAAGATGAACACCACCTGGAGTGTGTTGACACATGCATACCCGAAAGGGGTGTCAGGAGGCATGTCGGACCACCCTTAGCAGAGAAGGGTGTGCTCAAATAGTAGGAGTAAACTGATGGGGGAGTTTCTGGCATAAGATAAAACTACCTGAAAGTCTATGCAAGAACTCTCCTACTCCAACAATCAATCCTCCCGAGCCCTTAATTGTGTGAAGCTTCAGGCTTAATGATATTAAGTTTTAGTGTTTACTTTACTCTTACATTGGTGTGAACTTTTGGTGATAAGTTTTAAGTTGTTCGGTGTGGTCGCAACCTTGGGATCCATCCTTGTAGGGGTGCCCCCATTACAGTATCTGGTTAAGCGACCTCCTCACTTGACTCCTCCCCTGATTAATTCTCTTCCTACCTTCCGCACTGACCTTACATGAATACTTGCAACCTTGTCTAGAACAAGTAGCCCAGGATGGAACACGCGATAGCTAGTACTCAACTTTGAACCCCAATGGAAGCCAACGTGGATTCACACCTTGATTTTGATGAGAACACCACCAACATGATTCGTGCGTCAGTCTTCGGGGATGTCCATAGTATTGAATGGGATGGCCACCAGTTACTGTTGGAGGCTGCCCCTATTCAGTTACCTGATGAATGTGTTGATCTTATAATTTCAGACCCTCGCACTAAGATGCTCTTGTTTTTTTAAGCATCCGCCCTTGTCCAGAACATGGGCCCTTCACCCCCAGGAGGAGTCCTCTTTTGTAACCGGTATGGGTACTAGGTTGTTTTATGTTTGGTATCAAGGTATCGTTTGATACTTGTATTGTTTCGTGTGCTATCGATTGATACACACATTGTTTTATGTTTGGCTTCACAGAATTGTTTGATACTTGTATTGTTTCCTGTGCTATCGATTGATACACACATTGTTTAATGTTTGGTTTCACGGTATGATTTGATACTTGTAGTGTTTCGTGTGATATTGGTTGATACACACATTGTTTGGCAATATCGCTCATACTGGAGATAAGCGATATGCTGTATTTAAAGACCGCTGATTTCCGCGATAGAGACAGCAGACTTTGACTGACAGTATTCTTAATATACTTGGTTGAACGGTTACTTCCTTGATCCCCTATTACACCCCTTCGAAGCCTCCTTTAGCAAGCAGTGCTCCCTTCTTGTTGATCAAGAAGCCATCTGCTCCTATCGTACTGCCACGTGACTCGGGCCTGACCCGAACACATTACATTACTCTTACATTGGTGTGAACCTTTGGCAATATGTTTGAAGTTGCTCAGCGAGGTTGCAACCTTGGGATCCATCTTCCTGGAGGTGCCCCCGTTACAGTTTTCTACCTCTAATAATTAATCGGATCCTTAACAATCACTGTTAGCATTCCATCACCTTATCCCATCACTTTGTCTTACCCTCACGGAGTTCTATTGTCTTGTGGGTGTCACAAAAGGTTACAGAGTGGCTCAGTTGGCTCGTTCCGCAGCCCCTTTTCATCTTCCACCTAGCGGTCATAGAATACGTCTTAGCTTCTTAACAGCAGAACCTCATCTGCCCTTTTGAAGCCCCAATATGGTAAGTCAGAGTTCTTATCAAGTTTCCCATTACAACCGCTAATTCTTTAAGATGTAACCACTCCCTGCACCTCTCTATCCAGTCATGCAAACATTCTCCATGGGTAAAAGTGCCTGATGGACCTATAACGGTGCCAATAAGCTCTGGTGAAGATAGATCAATTACCTCTCCCGCTACCACACTTTTTTTGTTACTTGCATTGCATAAGTAAGTCTCTTGCACGTCCATGTGGTTCCTTCCTTGGCTTTGGTCATTGTTGATCTAATTGGTTACTAGGATGTCACAAATTCCGACTGTAGAATTTAGAACCGAGCTGAATCTGAAGGGAGTGTGGGGCACGGTTGCCAGGAGGAGGTACCCTGCTGTGAGGAACGTTGTCTTACAGCAATGCAAGGAAAAAATGATGACCTCGAGGAGTTACTGTGAGAATGCCTTGTGGGAAGAAGTGAGGATGGCTGCAATCTCACATTCTACTCTCAAAGGCTTCCAAGCAAAGTTCAACAGCCCTCGTGACGGACCTTACCAGCTGTTCCATCACGCTCTTGACTCTCAGATTGCCGGCATTCTTAAGAACGCTGCCAAGTCAGGAAAGGCGGCCCGAATGAACTCCGACGATGAACATGAGGAGGAAGTGGTTGCTGGCCCTTCTGGCACTTAAGCGGATGTCCCCGTTGTTCGTTCCCCGTCCTCTGTCTCTGGGGAAAAGCCTATCAAGATCATCTACATCGAGACCACCAACACTCTTGCTGGAACCGTATGCTCACTGCCCTGAGTAGTTCCCGCACATGGAATACCAAATAGGAATTGGTTGGGAATCCTGTGGTATTACACCCTATGACAGCTTGGTGAAGCTGTTTCTTGGCACCTTGAGGATGGGGAATACTCCCAAAGGTTGGTGGGCATCCTTGAAGATATCCAGCCCTACAGTCTCACCCCCAATGCAACCCACCAGGTTGAACTGATTGATGATGATCAGATTCACACCTGGCTTTGTCTCTCCAATGCCCAACCTCTCACTGGTGCTTGCTTCCTGCACCATGCCTTGGCTCCTCCTGTGGGTGGCCCTCCCGATTCTCTCCCTTTTCGTCCCGATATACTTATTATGAGATGTGGGGACCGTTATTTGGATCCCGGTCACTTTGCTGTTGCCAAGTTCTATACAGAACCCGATATGGACATGGAGTTAGAAGAAGATCCGCCGCACCGAGCAAAGCGCAAATGGGGCTTTTCTCGGTCCCAAGCTGGATTGGAGAAAAGGATAAAGAGCAATAACCCATATGTGATTAGGTTTGAATCGCATTTTCATGAGCTGATCTCCTGGACACGAGTAAAACATGGTGCAGATTACATGCCCCTCTACGTGGATCAAGATGAACTACCTGAGGCTTTGGCTCCCGGTCATCCCACCCCAGGTTGTGAGACTCAAGCTTGGTTTAAGATGTGGGATCTTGGAAACTAGCTTTGTCTTGTTTGGGCTTTTGCAGGGATGGGTTTCTTCGATTTTTTTCTTTTTTTCCTAGAGTTCTCTGCTTTCTTTTCTGGTCTGGGTTTCTTTGCTTTGTTTTCCTAGGGTTTGTCCGTTTTTCGTCTCTTTTGGGCTTTTCATTTTCTGGGATAGGTTTCTTAACTTTTTTTTTCTTTTTTTCTGGGTTTCTCTGTTTTCTTTTCCGTGCTGGGTTTCTTCACTTTGTTTCCTGGGGTTTCTCTGTTTTTCGTCCCTTTTGGGCTTTCCTTGAGCTATGATTACACCATTTCTGTCGGTTAGGACTTTGCTTCGCTATACTTGCTCCTACTGGTATTTCGTATGTTAACAGTATTCTTTGTTGGTCATATAGATATAGACAGGTATTATAGGCCATTAAATGTACTTACTCTTTAGTTAATACCAGCATTCTGCTTATGGGATACCTCTGAACTGAATTGCTCTCAAGTGGTTGTGGTGGTATTATTAATTGAATATTGGGTCCTAGCAATATGGGTAGAGAGCCCTGTCCTAGAATAGCATATATCAAATTACTACTTGGTTCCATCGTGCTCGGAGAGCGTCTATTGTCAGACGTTGAAAGACAAACGTGCTTAGCATCTCCAAGTGCGGGATCATGATCTACACACACTATGAAGGTAAACCAAAACCTGACTAGCTCTCAAATGTAAAACAGAATAGGTTTATTCATCACAAATGGGATGCCTGAGGTCGATATCTCGCATAGTTTTCCTAGAATTTTGCACATTCTGTTCTGTCATTCTCCTTCACCCTTTCCAAATCGAAACCTCCACCAATGAATGAGAACATGAACAGAGGTGCGTTCGGGCTCCTGGGGATATATTAACTACTAAGTACTAAATTCAAGGTCACACACAGTAACATCAACAGTTCCCCGGGCTTCAGCATCCTCTGGAAGGTCTTCAACGGTAACGATTAATGTTGATCCTCCACCAAGGAGATCTCAGGTTAAAGCGGATTCATTTGTTGAAGACGATACTGCGGATATCGATAAGGACAGCAGTGATGTACCCCAACGTCACCACAGACTCTCAAAGCCTCCTGCCAAAGTTCTTTCACAACAACAAAGAAGGGTCACGAGCAGGCTAAGATTTGTAAGCTATAATTTATGATCTTTGGTACAATCTGCTGATAATAAAGCTTACTGAGAAGTTACCATCGCCAGCTCATGACGGACTTACTCCTACATTCTTGTCCCAGAGTCAGGATACACAACGACATTCCGGCAATTTGAGAGTTAACTCGTCATACTTTCCTCCCTCAGTTTTAGCCTCAGAAACTATACCACTGGTTGGTTCTGGACATCAACTGGCCTTTGAGGATTATGCTACATCTGATATTGTCGACCTGGTAACCACACTTTCTGATCTTTCAAATTTTAAGTCAGGACAGGAAAGGGTAGTTTTCGAAAATGCTACAAATATGGTATGGTATCATACCTGGTTTGTGAACTCTTTTGTTAAGCCTTGTAAAAACTATTCGCTGCTGCAGCGTTACAGTATGAAAGTAGCTACCAAGTGCGGATAGGTCAGTCTGGACATGCAGAAGCATGCTATGACCTTTGTCAGTACAATCCCACCGTCCAACATTCTAAGAGAGCCTCTCCGATAACAATTGAATTATGTAGTTGAAAGCAAGACAGTCTAGTGCTGGGTCGCAACTTATTTCAGAAACCATGAACCTAGTACTGGACTACTATGCCCTTCAGCATAAATCACCTACCGATATTCGAGCAATAGTGGGCTATTTGCTGGAGAACGATCGCTTCACCTGCTGTCCAAGTAGGCAAGAGCTGAGTTCAAACTAACTACGCCCTGTATCGAATGAGGAAAGGCTAATGAATGTAGGAATGTAGCTTCCAGTTTGCTGCACCAGAGATAGCAAAACCGCTGTACCACCAGTGGTTCTACAATAGGAAAATGCGAGGTAGAAAGAACAAATCATTTCTGGGTTGTATTAATGATATCCTGATATGTCTTACAATGGCTTGTATCTATCATGCATTGAAGGCATGGGCCACAGGAACCTTTATTCAACCTGCGGATTTCTCGGTCTTAACTGCCTAAAGTAAGTGCGGGTTCTTTCCGAGTAAGAATGGGACGTTGTAAAGCTCTTGGCGCTTTATTGATACTTAGGTAAGATATTTACTTGCGCCCATAGGCAACCTGGTGGCACTTACCTCCTCAGGTTCAAAAGAAACTCGTTGAAGACAAGAAGAAATGGATAAAGCGCCTGCTATGTGAAAATGGGCTTATTCAGGATCAT
The DNA here is from genome assembly GCA_003182015.1 of Tuber magnatum. NCBI lineage: Eukaryota > Fungi > Ascomycota > Pezizomycetes > Pezizales > Tuberaceae > Tuber > Tuber magnatum. The sequence continues at coordinate 969,456 of PYWC01000024.1, read as the reverse complement.
GAATCTCATACTCCTCCAGAGGACCTGGAGGCCAAGCGCTCTCTTCAATTGGAGCTTTCTGGTAATGAAGGAAGCGGAAGTGAGGAGAATTCGCGGCCCAGAGGCTGTGGCGGAGGTTAATCAACTTGTGGAAGGTCCCAATCAGGACGATTGAGAATGCCACCACAGTAAGATAGTTGTAACTACTTAATAATTATCGTTAGAATAAATTGTTATATAAATACTAGGAGCATAAAGGTAGCAAATTCCACGAAGAATGAAATATGATGTGCAAGATATCATAGGCCATGTGTAGAAACCAATCTGAGCAACCTGAGCATAAGGAATAAGCAAGACATCATGACGGTCAATGAATCTCATGACGGAGAGGGATATTCTTGACTGATTGGCAGGACAAATACAACTGTGAGAAAAAGATCATACCAGCAAATCACGAAAAACAACAGGAGCTGCACAATGCCCAATTGAACAAGCATCTCAAGAACTTGGAGGCTACCCAAACCATAGAACAGAAGGTTACCGTGGAGGGGCAATAGGTAGGAAAAGAGGTATCTGGAGTAACAAAGTTTATGCATCAGGCGTCACAATAGAGACATGAAAGGTAGAATATTACATGTCGATCAAGGAGATCAGCAGATCAAAAGAGAGTTTAAGAAGAAGCGAAAGGCATTTGGCAAGAGAAACCAAAGGAGATGTGGCACGTCCCAATTGAGATGGGCAAGGTGACAGATCTGTTGCAATAGCAAGGCAGAAGAGAGTAGCAAGGAGGATTAAAAATTGTGGACAAGGAATAACAGGAGGAGACACGTAAAAGACGTTGAAGGGCTTGAATGATTCATGAATAAGAGACAAGGGCGCGGGACATGGGGGGGATTAAAGGTAAAACCGCATATTTCAAAGAGAGTGGATTAATCCATAAGTGGCCGCGCAACAGTGCGTTTGGACCGTACAACCTGTTGGGCAGTTGAACGAAATCAGACAAAGAGAGGGGGTATGGACCAAGACTAAATCACTCAAGAATTGGGCACAAAGAAGAGAGACATGAATAAGGTCTACAACCAAGAGAGTTTTATATTTTAACTCCACATGCCTCATATACCTCATGAGGTATAGGGAGTAAATGTGTTTTTTGGCTGGTAAATGACATGGGCAGGGGTCGGACAAGAAGTAGGGTCAGGCGTATCTGGGGCTGTGATACCTTTTCGCTTCGACGTCCTTTTCTTGACACGACGTCCATCAGTTAGTCCAAGCGCCAGATATCCTAAATGACTACAGGCGAATGAGGAGAGGATGGATAGAGAGCTCATGGATCCTCTTGTGAAGGAAGAGGTGTAACTATAGCCTTCGCCCTTGATGCTTTCCAGGATTCGCATACCCACGGGACTTAGGTACGCCATCTACTGTTCGTCCGTAGCTTTCATGGCCAATTCCATCCTGAAATTCTCAGGTGTAGTATGGACGAGTGGAAGTGGAGGCGCAGCCTCTATCATCAGCATATCATTTCCAGCATCAATACTGTATGCTCCTTCAAAGGACTTTTCCAACGCTGTTATACCATCCTCCAATACCTTCTAGTCTTTCAACATCTGCAGGTTTGCCTCCTGCTGCACTTTCATCCATTCCACTATTGCCATGGTAATCTGTTTACGGAACACCTGCTGCTGCTGGTTGTTCTGGTTTCTCATTTCTCACTTGACTTCGTTGAGTGACATAGCTACCTTGCAGACAATGTAAGGTTCGACGAACTTGTGCGAGAATTGGCCAAGGAGGATACCTCCCAGTGGTAGAGGGCTCATATTGTGAACAAGAGTAGGGTTTTGGAAAAATGAAAGCGCGGCAGTGTAAGGGTCCGTAATCATAAGATCAACACATTCATCAGGTAACTAAATAGAGGCAGCCTCCAAGAGCAATTGGGGGCCGTCCCATTCAATACCGCAAACATCCGCGAAAACCGTGGCATGAAATGTGTTGGCGGCATTCTCGTCAAGGTCAAGGTGTAAATCCGGGTTGGATTCCATTCAGGTTCGAGGTTCAGTACTAGCCATTGCGCTTTCCACCCTGGGCTACTTGTTCTAGACAAGGTTACCAGGATTCATGCAAGGTCAGTGCCAAAGCTCAGAAAACAATTAATCAGGAGAGCAGTTAAGCGAGGAGATCACTTAACGATATACTGTAACAGGAGCACCCCTAGAAAGATGGATCCCAAGGTTGCGACCGCATCGAACAACTTCAAACTTATCGCCAAAAGTTCACACAGATGTAAGAGTAAAGTAAATGGTAAAACTTAATATTGTTAAGCCTAACGCTTCTCTTAATTAAGGTCTCAAGAGGATTGCTTGTTAGAGTAGAAGAGTTCTCGCATAGACCTTGCAAGTAGTTTTATCTTATGCCAGAAACTCCTCCATCAGTTTACTCCAACTATTCAAGCACACCCTTTTCCACTAAGGGTAGTCCAACACGTCTCTTGGCACATCCTGTGGGTATGCATGTATCGACATACTCCAGTGGGCATTGACCTTATGCAGTTATCATTTCTGCAGCGCATTTCTATTTTGCCTACCGGAATGAAAACTTCTTCACATCAGTGTCCTGCCAGTGGCTAACAGTCAAGACACCAGATGAACTGGACTATCTATGACACCCTTCCCATCTGCATTGATCTCTACATGACCTTGGAAGCTACCATGAGCAGTTTATCCATCTACTATTTATGATTCTCGGTCTTCTGGTGTCTTCTGCAGGATACGGTAATCTGGGAGTAGTCCAATGGGCGCTACCCATGACTACTACCTTGGATCCACCTTACCTGCAGTAGGAATCATGCTTTTAGTGTCTCTGCACTTCCCTTATGGAGCCTATGGTGTTGGAGACACCTTCGGGCTTGATAGGTGTAAAACTCTCTCAGTCGCCTCGGCCCACCCGGGCCTACCTTTGGGACCCCCATGGTTAGCTCGCATTAACTCCCCCAGTTTTAGTCTGAACAACTTGGAGGAGGTACTTCACTTTCCACCCTGTACCCCCTTATATATCCTGTGAACAGCTTACAGTCGACCGGATGGCAGCGACGTATACGGTTCTGCAAGCAGGTCTCCAAAGATTCTTCTTCGCTAGGCTCTACACAACTACACAACTGTTTGCCCATGACGTCTGGCCCTCCGGGCGGCACCGGAGAGGTATGTTGGGAATAATGTCCCCAACTCACAGCTTCTTCGGAGCAGCGTAGCTTACCCAATAGCATCTCCCATAACCCCTGATTCCAGTGGTATGTATGACTTCGCATGACAAACATTCCCATCATTTTTCCCAAACCCCCAGTGGGACTTGGTATTGAAAGGTAGGGTAACTCAGGACCTAGGACAGGGTAACCCGAGCCCCATGGCAGGGTAACCTGATCCTAAAGGTAGGGTAACCTTGTCCAGGGACAAGATGACCTTTCCCTGTTACCCTGTCTATTCCACCACCAGAGATAGACACTTCTGACCTTTCACCAGTTACCCGGCTTAGCAGAGTAACTGTCCCTTTCAGAGGTCCCTAAGTATGCTAACACTGCTCCTGGGTGTTGCCAGGTACCTGAGTATCTTACCAGCCGATTCCGTTCATCCAGAAGCCCAGGCCATCGGGTCTCCGTAGGTTAAGTACTTACTTTCCTGCCAGTTCCTACCAGTTTGCCTCCTGGCTACCTGTATGGGTGTAGGTTCTGGCTGCCATAGCTCATGTATGCTGGGTCATTACAGTGTCCAACCTCAACTCGGCCATGGGAGTACTTTCAGGATAGTTTAAACACTATCCAATTTCAAAATAAGAGCACCTCTTTTGCCTCAAGGCGACAATATACCCTTTCTCATTGTCCGAAAGATAGCTTGTTTTCTGGGAATGTATAGTGGTAGTACTGTGGTTGTTAGCAGAAGTGTGGAGTTCTGAGTCCTCAACAGGTTGTGACCAAATATACACAATCACCTATCACGGTACTTTATAAAATCATTCTATTAAAAACAGGATTTAAAACTCAGTTTACTTGTAGCTGTTGCTTACTGAAGTCTCCTCCACCTTACTTCAACCTCTCTGTATATTTCAATTCAAATATAGTTCTACAGCAGAACAGTGTTGACTTTCCCGCAATTCCATCCCCAATTGATAGTAGACTTTCAGTTTGTAATCGTTGTAGTAATATTGTAAAGAGCATTGAGGAATAATTGTAATAGAATTTTACACATATCATACATAAGATGAATTTCATACTCCGATATTAATTTTACATTCAAGTCTTATATTTTAAATTATCAAAAAGAATTTACCCATGTCCGTGAATTGAATCTCAATACTTCTACTAAAACCCTCAATTGGACAACCCTGTAACCTAACAAACAGAAAGAATTACAGGATGCAATGGCCTTGGTCCTGGTTTAGGACACTTTGCATCATACCACTGAAGACACAGTTCAAGTTGCTAGCTATTTAATGTAGAATCCTCTTATATCTACACCTACCTGGGTTTTCAGGCACCTGCCATTTCTCCTCCCCCTTCCCCCAGACGTTCTTTCGCGAGTATTTGACAAACTGGAATTCTTAGTAGCATACCATTATCTCAAACAACCTATTGACAGTTTGAAATATTGGTGTAAGAGTAGAAGAGCTTGCTACACAAAACCCTCTCCTCCAATCTGATCACTAAATAGTGCCCAGATAGAAAGAAGACTTGATGAAAAGCAGGATAGAAAAGAACAGGCCCGGATTCCACCCTTTTGTCCCTCATTGTCCTTGTCTCCCTCTCCCCTTTCCTCCCTTCGTCCTTTCTGTCTTAAAAGCAACATTTTTTACATAGAATCTCAAAGAATCCATCATGGCTAAACTACGCCATCCGATGACGAATATCCATATGCCACACCATGGATCCATCATCGCCTCTAACAATGCCTTCTCAAGCAGAGGTTATTCCCAATTTAGAAGCTTTTGATCAAGCTGGCCATGAGGGCAGGTTTTGGTTGTCCGGAACCATACCGATTTAGTTCGAGAAGCGAAATTACGTATTTCGCGAGACGGGCAACTAGGAGCCAAAATCTCGATCCATTGCGATAGCTTTCCGACAAAAAAATGGAAAATAGCCACAATAAAGAAACACACTCCAGTGAAGCTCCATAAACATCTATCCAGCTCGCTATACCACCGGTATCCTACTTTGCAGCCTTCACGCTTCCTCCTGCGTCGCGCCACGCCGCCACCCTCATGTTTATCCCAGACACTCTATCAAAACCCCGATTCTCAAACCTCACTTCACACCGGATACTCCCCTGCTTTTCGCAGGCAGCCAACCAACCGACTCGACACACAGCAGATACCAAAGTTTTGACAAAATAGAATGCGATAAAAAAAGTGTTTACTCAAATAACTACAGATAAGGGGTTTTCCATATCAATGAAAAAGCAATAAATAGCAAGAAACAGAATAAGTCAAGAAGGTATATATATGTGTAGTTCGAATGTGGAGTGAGGTATAAGAAAAATGGACAAAGTAAAGTTGAAGAGAATACTGAAAAACGCCGACACGCAGAAGATATACCCCAATTCCAGACCAGATCATCCCACGTTTCCTCAAATTGCTATTCCCGTCACGGGAGGGTCGGGCCCTATATCCATCCATCCGTTGGTGATATCAGTTCGCTGGCAATACTCCCAGCGCCACCAATGTCGTGACAAGGAAAAAAATATGGTAGTGAAAAGCCAACTTTAACTAAAAGTAAAAGAGAAAATAAAAAGAAGAGAGCCACGCTATGCAACAATTATCATAACCACACGCCACAACCCCGCCAATTCCCCCCCC
>PYWC01000024.1:951758-963574 GCA_003182015.1 Tuber magnatum | reverse complement strand
CCCGGCCCAACTTCCCCCACACCACACCCACACACAAACTCTTCAAAACAACTCTGCCTCTCCCGCCTGAACCTTCTCGTTCGCACACATCCTGCACATGACGAACTGGCATTCATCCATGCACACCCACATATTCACGAACGGCCCCTTCCCGCAGAACCTACAGCTTCCCGCAACGCCGGTTCCGGCCATTCCCTTCCTTGGCTTCATTCTGTGCTCCTGGCGGATAAGGTCTTCCTCCTTCGTGGAGTCCTCGTCTGCACCCTCCCTGACCATGCTGGTCCTGATAAATATAGTCCCCGGCATTCGCGCGATCTCGATCAATTCTTCCGGGCTAAGCTTCTCGGCTTCCGGAACCGAGGCCAATTGGAATCTTGGTGGGAGGATTGCTGGTGGCTGGGAGGATAGAGTGGGGTTTGATGAGGCGGCAGAACTACGTCCGCGTACGGATTTCCATCGGGATACTGAGACCGTAGGTGAGGATGGAGGGGGCGTCAATGGGCCCATCATTGATCGACTCCTAATGGACATTCCGTCTAACGGCTCGTCTTCTGGGGCTGCATCCGTAGATGTTACGGTAGTGGCGGAAGTAGATGGTCGGGAAATGATCTCTCCAGTTATCGGCCCGGTTGTACGTTTGTTGGCAGATCTCCGACGGCTAAACGCTCGTCGAATCCCTTTGCTAACCGTGCTGTGGCGCATCTGTCTCAGTCATAGCTATGTCTGGTGAGTAGACAGTCGGTGACAGTAGTGCATCGTCGGGATGGTATTTTGGCGATGTCATACTCTTGAAATCATCCGGAGTTGTACTTGGCGAAGCCGTTTTCACACTTCGGGCGCCAAGAACACTGCGATTATCAAAAATACTCCTTCCATCAAACATGCTTCTAGAGTCATAGATACTTCGAGAATCTAATGGCGGGGGAACGTTAATCTCAAGCGCCCTTCCAGAAGCCGAGCGAATCGAACCTGACTTTCTTAGCGATGTAGCGTAACCCGGCATCGGTATCGGGGGGAAATTATGTTCGATATCGTGCAATTGATTTGGACTGTTTGGGGGACCAAGTGAAATGATGGAGATCTCATCGTGCTCCTTCAACCTCTCAGGCGGGGGTAGCACACGGTTTAATGACGATACTTCCCTAAAACTTCTAACTTCCGCAACCGAATTGTTTGCGGTGGGTGGTCGTACGTATGGAAAGACCTGAGATCGCACGCGAGGGTTGAGTGACAAGGGTGCTCGTGTAGGATTTGCTCCAGCTGACCTAGAGGAAAAAGTGTTGTTTCGGAGAAGCTTCGGTCCGGGTTCGATGGGGGATCTTAAAGGCTTTACGGGACCATGCCCGGGTGAGGGTATCGGAGTGGTTGGAGCAGGCCTTGGCGTTAGAAAGGATGGAGTCTCTCTGCCCGACTCCGGGAGTAAACTCTTCAAAGGGCTCATTATCGGAGCCGGACTTGGGGATCTTGAGCGCATCGAAGCGGGCCGAGGTCGGGGACTTGGGGGCGCGGGCCGCGGGGCCATAAACGACTCTGGATGATCTGGATGAAGTCTGCAAGGAGACGATGTCTCGACGAGAAGCGAATGAATCATACCATTCCCCGATTCATTCCTTTCATCGAGGAACAGCTGCACAACCTGCGATTCGACGCCATCATGGGCGATATCCTCATCGCGAGAATAGTCCGTCTGAAGTTCTGCCGCGGCATGGTATTTGGGTCTCGAATCTGGCATCCGATTATTAAACCTATAATCATCATGCGGCGTGACGGGGCTTTCAGGAGACCTCGACCGCGGTCGCTCCTCCTGCACAAAACTTCTGAATGAATTGCGATTGCTGGGATTACCGGATGACTCAGTGGCCAACGTTGGGGAATCCAACGACCTATATGAAGAATGGCCGGAACGGATCTCACTATCTGGCTGACAATCGTTCATTATCGGAATATGACCATCAAAGGTCTGAGACTCTTGAGGCACGAGACGACCATCCACAGCATCCATCATCGGCATGACAACGGGAACCTCCATGGCAGTGTGAGCATCCATGAAATCATCCACAGCAGCATTGGCGGACACTTCCATCGTTGCTGTGGAGGGGACGGGCTCGGCGACAGAGGTGGTGACGGGTGCAGCCACGGTTGTAGTCACAGCAGCAACCACTGGTACAACCACAGGCGATGCATCCTTCCTCCCCTTATTATCATTGGCGACAGTGAGGGAAGGTGAAATGTGGCTATCCTCTGATACAGTTGCAACGGTTGCAATGCTATTTCGCGAGCTCGGACTCCTACTTCGGTGGGTGTGGTTTAAAAAGCCCCGAATCTTTGTAGAAACCTTTCGAGAAAAGCTTTGCGCCGGGGTGGGTTGTGCCACCGTAGATTGCTGAGAATTTCGGAATTGCCTAGGACTGTCACCATCGTGTAAGCTGTCTGTGGTTGGGCCACCGAATCCATCCACCCCAGACCCCAAGAAGCCAAGGTCTGGTGACGAAGATCTCCCTCCGGCACTGGGCTCGGAATATGGGGGCGGAGGGGGTAGCGGAGGTTGAGAAGGAGGGGTATACTGGAAGGTTGAAGTAGTCATCGCAACAAGCTGCTCAGTATCTACTGTGCTGTCAAAGTATCCGCCGTGCAATCGATCCAACTCCAAGCCCAGGTCTAACTCTGGAAGGACGAATGTAGTGCCGAGGGAGAGAGGAGGATGGGATGGAGCCCGGGAGGGGTTGTTGTACAGCAATCGCTGCCGGTGTATCTGTTTCTTCTCCCCCGCCTCTTCTTCGTTACTGCTATCGCCGTTGCTGCTGTGATGGTTGTTGCTATCGGTAAACGACGGTGCTGGCCCTGCTCCCGCTACAGAAGGTGACTTCGCCGAAGAATTGTGCAAGAGCGAGACGGGGCAAACTACTGGAGTCTGTGAATGTTGAGCTGGTGGTAAAGGATGCGGTGTGGATGACTCCGTGTCCTTTGACGGTGGCTCGAGGGAAGAGTTCGACGACAAGAAGGGAGGTGGAGGGGAATCTTCGATAACAGAGGGCCAAGAGGAAACAGTGCAGGACAAGAGTGGTGGCCGAGAAGTTGACGTTTCATCGGCAGCGGAACTGGGCCGGGTGGGCGTGATGGGCTGCGATTGGGAGGTAAGCCTGCGTGAGAAATTGCGGGCCAGTCCAGTAGTAGCTATAGGAAAAGTAGGGAGCGGAGGGGAATGTTGCGAAGGGGAAGCAGGAAGAGAGATTAAGGGAGCAGGCTCCCCATTCCCAGCACCCGGCTCTACTGCCACTTGGCCGCCTATCGTGTGAGCTGCATCGTGTACGCCAGGGAGCGGATCATGGAGCCTCCTGGCTGGCCGATCCGACAGGAGGGTGATGCTATTACGGGCATTGTCGCAGCTGCATGTGGGCTCTGAGGGAGGTCGATGCGCGCTGTTGGACCGGCGTGCCCTCAGACTTAGAGTTGCTGTGACTGGCGGTGATTGGGATGCTGCGTTGGCCGAGAGGGCTGCGGAGTTTTGTTGTCGAGAGGCCATCCGGGGTGGGATGATACCAACCATGATTGGCCCAAGCAGTTTGGGGGGTGGATTTGTGTCGGTGTCTCGGACTGGGGTGGGTACTGTACAGTACGGTACGAGTACAGTTACGAGGGGATGTAGGAAAGGGAAAGAAAAAAAAGCAATCAAGACGAATAAACGAGCAGAGCAGAGAAAACCTTTTCCCACGCACTTCTTTTTCCCTTTTCTTCCTCCTAACCCTCTCCAGACAGGCGAACCAATGAGATGGGTTTTTTGTCTTGTTTTTTTTCCCTCCAAGAAAAGGATGCAAAAAGTGCTGCAGGGAACGGCAGGAATGAAAACAACTCAGAACATGATGAAATGAAGGAAGGAAGGGAGAAGGTGTAGAACAGGGGGAAGCGAGCAGTTCACCGAGAAAAGAATGACAATCAAAGAAGATGAACCCGAACGAGTGACCAGACCGGTCGAACCAAACCAGTGGAAAAGCGAGCAGAGCAGAGGAGAGGAGAGGAGAGGAGAGGAAGAGGTGAGGCGAAAGGATTGAAAGGATTGAAAGGAGCGAAGGGGCTGATCGTCTGCAAAATCGGAGGCGATGAGAGGGCAAAAAAGGCAACAAACCCAATGGCCCATCGACCCCCCCCCCCTTTCTGTCCCTCTCTCACTCCACAGAGGCTCACTCGATTTTTGGGACAAACGGCCCTCCTATAGTAAATTTACCGTAGCCAGACTACCCGTCCTCGGACACGGTACCCTCCTCGTGGTTGAATGGACAGTTCAAATACGGTAAGGCTCCGAGTCTGTGAAGCACCATGCACAGCTCTTGCATCATTTCCGGCAGCCTCTCCCCGAAACGTCAGCGTCCGCGTCAACAAACCCCAACCGAACCCCAACTAAGCTCACGGAAAAGGATCGCCCAAACCTGTATGTACGAGTACCCGAGTACAGCACTCGTACCGTACAAGAAACCCGCAATGGGATCCTCAACTATGATGCTCGAGCACTCCTACCGGCAAAGTGCCCTCCGGATTCTCACGAACTCTGTTTACAAGACGGCACTGGCTCCTCTGACCAATCGCGAATAGCGTATACAGAGCGGAAAAATGGATTGGGAAATAATACGATAACAGTATTCTGCATCATCAACATCATCAACACCCTCAACACCATCATCATCACCATCATCGCCATCATCACCATCACCATCAGCTCTCCCACAACCACCTCTTTCTTTCAACAAACATTCTTTCCCTGCTGCCATCGCACAGTAGAATTCTAGTCTGCAAGAATCAAGAACGTGACCCACTACGTCCTCTGGACTGCACATTTTTCATCCAACGTGGCATTCGAAATAAGTTGCACCACCACCACCACCACCACCACCACCGCACCATCATCATCATCACCCACACCTGTGAAACGATTGAAAAAGGGTCAATGAAGGGGGGCGAGAATTGCCCATCACACCCATCCTCCCTTCATCTCTACCGCTCGAATTACAAGGGGTAAGCTCATTGCGTTTCGAATCAAAGGTTATTACCAGGGCAAAAACGCAAACTTTTGCAACAGTCCATGTGCATACACACATACGCAGGCACCGAAGGCGAAGGCGAAGTCGAGAGAATACAGTAGCTAGTCGTACTGTACTCGAGTACGCTACCGTATTGTATCTTGAGTGGGGTACACTCCCGCCTTNCCCCCCTCCTCACCCAGAAGCATGGGAACTGACCTTCGTAAACGCTCAATCAATTGTGAAGTCTTTTCGAGATGAAGTGAGTCGTCCTGCTACCGTACGGCACTACCACCCACAGTACGGCGCCTGTATTACCGACATGGCGCCCGCAGTAGAAACGTTGACCCAATCCCACAAGTCTTGGGGCCTCGGGAGGGGAGAGTGAATAGGGCATAGCAGCAGCGAGGTGATGGAGCGCAGTGCCTTCCGTACTCGTACTGTACCTGATCATCCCAGCACTTTGCAACAGCATCACCGATAAAGCTAAGCAACCGTACCGGTACAATATTGTAACCTCACAAACACATGTGGCTGATGAGGATATCAGTTTCAACGATTACCCGTGCCGTACGCCCAATATTTCCTTCCCTTCCAAAAGTTCAGTGGTCGAGTGCCGTCCGACGTCCCGATATTTTGCACTCGGACCGTACTCGTACCGGCACTTGGAGAGAATTTTCATCCCAAACTCTTCGCTCGGTTTGCATGCTGCGTGCGTCTGCACGGCCAACACAACGCAGTCAACACAGCCACGCCACGCCAATCTGGAAAAAAAAAAAATGGAAAAAAAAAAGAAAAAGGGGAGTGGTGGCAGAGTGTGGTACGGTGCCGTAAATTACCGTACAGTACCGGGTGTTGTGGGTAAGTCTGTCGAACTCACTCTACGAGTAATTGGCTCCAGGGCCTGCTCGACCACTTAGGGAACAGTATTTGCTCCAGCCACTGTGCCAAGAGTTCGACAGACTTTTTTCCTTCACCAAAAATTAGCGTCTATGGCCTGTTCAGTTGCATAACTCGCGTTGCACACACGTTAATTCGCCAACCAGACCAGAGTTCGACAGACTTTTGCGCACACCCTAAGTACTGAGTCTAAGGTTGAGCACCGCAATCATTAAGGCGGCCAACTGCAATCATCATCCCATACCGGTACGGCAGGAATACTCGACCATCCCAACCTCCTCCAGGTCAAGTGATTGCGCGTACGCGTCTAGCTTAAGCCAGACGCCTCGCGCCTTCAAAGCCATAGCGGTATTCTATGCCTGAAAATGGCCATCTCGTTACTGGCTAATTCCGCGTTGGCATTCCCTGGGGCCTAGGGCTAGGGCTTCGCCCGCCTGCCTGAACAGCGAACCAGTGAAAGCGAAGACCCCAACGCTCGCCGGTATGATGCTGACCCCCCCGTAATACTTTTAGACCAATTACCAAGTGCTGGAATGGAAGTGGGAGCTTTGCGAGAATCCCGACATGGTCATCACGAGAAGATAGGAAAATGAGGAATACCGCCTGTTGTCGCATTAATCCTTCTAATCTGGCTGCTCGGCTACCGCTGACCATCCCGGTGCTCCACCGGTACAGTACCAGTACAGTACAAGTACTGTACTCTAGAGTGCGGTAATAAGTTGACCCGCCTTTTTCAACTTGTTCGGTTAAGGCGATTAATATTTTCAAGCAGACTGCTGTCAACACCAGCCTTTGTACCGTTCCGAAAAGTTTTGGGAAAAAAATCTGGGACAACCAGAGTTGCCCGGAGTGCGGATCAAAGCACAACTACCGTATGACCCTCTAGCACCCTTTCCAGAGCATTAACAGGCCCAATAACAAAAAAGATTTGATTGAGGGATTGTGGATGAAAATGTCTGTCGCTTAGCCTGAACTTGTATGGAGGAAGATCTCGCCTCGCGGCTGCGTGCACAGGGTTTGTTTCAACATGAGGCGACCGAACGAGAATACCCAGGATTCCGCGCTTCGCTCCTGATAAGGGCCCCGGGGTTGATTGAGCGTTTGTATTATACGGTACCTACAATAGCAAGAATTTGGCTCCTTGCCTCCCCGGCAATAGCTGGACCTGTTTGGACACGCGCCGAGAATGACTATTGTCCGACTCGGCGGTACTGGATCAAGGTATACCTGATTGCCACCGGGGGGTGTCGATCCCACACTGGTTCAGAATTTGGGTTGTGTTCGGGATGATCGAGCCTCAAATACCGGTAAAGCAAACACCGTACCGTACTCGTAGGGTGCCCTTTAGAAAATAGCATCCTGGAGGAGCGCATCCATCCTGTATTTAGGCGGCGAGATAAGTATCAGATACCTTTTCTCGGCCTTGGAGACACAAGTTCCATGTGTGCAGGATGCATAGAATCATGGCTGAGTGTCATATCGGTGTGTATCATATGTTCGTAGAATCTCCCCCCGGAGGGTAAGATAACTCACCGTTCGCAGAAAGAGCTTCTCTCTCTCAGCCTTTGATACACAACTTGCACATATGACTCGTAACTCCCGCTTCCCGGTTTGCTATGATACCACGTACCGGTACTCGAGCACTGTACAGTAAGTGAAGCAAATTCAGCCTCACATTTCCAGGAACCCTGCCAAGTGAGTTTTCCATGTGAGATTCACAGGGCAACTTACGCCCGGTAATTTACGGCAAGCTCTTAATTTCACTGGTATCAAAACACCGACAAAGGCATCTCAGATACCCGTGACTTTACTCCACCAATGCGAAACGACTCTCCGGTCCGTGGGGCAGAATCAATTTCCTCCAAGCTTATATCGAGTGAGATTGAATGATACAAGGCGCTCCTCCTCCCTTCGCTTCCCTCCAGCATTAAACACCCCTGAATGTGTGCACTGCTGTGCCGCTAATCAAAGCGGAGAGTGCAAACAGGGCGGACCTATCATCCTGCAACTGTTCCTTATCTTGGAGATCATCATGGTCACGAGGGGTCTACCACCTCCTGGAACCAAAGAAGACCTCCGTCCCGGGCTCATTGGTGAAAGAAACTCCCTACCCAGCCCTATGATTTCGATCTTGGCTTTAATGCAATGCGCTATTGGTATGATACTTCTTATACCTCCGTTTCCGTCAGTTGCGATGCCTCCGATGGAACGAAAACATGTGCGGCATTATTCAATAAACCCCTAAAGTCAAAGGAGGCTGCCCACAGTAATTCCGCAAGACACGGGCATGAGCAGTTGGAGATTTCATTTATTCCAGAGGGTCCCCTGCCACTATTTCTAGTTTAGGGGTTACACACGATGCAAGGCTGTTCAATCAAGAGCATTGAATTGGGGCAACCCACACTGTACCCAGGGCCACGGGGGGGGGGACTAATACTCAGGCTGATATCTCGGATATATATCCTGGGAGAGAGGAGATGAGAAAAAATTGTGCTTTTGAACAATCACTTGGCTTGTGAGTCAGAGAACAGGAGTTTCGTTTTGGTCGTGAGTGAGGATCCGGGTGGGAGATGTCAACCTAGTGTGGAGAATCATGAACAACAACAGTTCTGGTGAAAAGGAAAAAAAAGGCACCGATCTCTTATGAACAGACTCAGTCCTGTTCTGCGGCAACAGAGACAAGAAACTTGAAAAAGGTAACTTCGCCATCCCGAGTATACCCGAGGAACAAAGTGAACCTCAATGAGCATCCAGTGGTCACTAGGTTGGAAAAGTGATCCAAAATGATAGTGGGGATATTGGCCTTTGGCAGGCTCCAGGCCACCGAAGATATGATCTCCCATCATACCGGCGCCCAATGCAGTAGTTCCCTGATGCGTCTGCTCTATGGCATCCAGAACCTTGATTACTGTATATCGTTTGGGAGAATAATCCTACTCGCTTAAACATTATTCACCCTTATTGCTCTCGTAGAGAGATCATTTCCTGTTTGCCATTCTACCTCTATTTTATGGGGTACGATTACTCAAGCCTGAAGTAGATTAAAGCAGTTTACTACAATATTTTTCCAAATCTCCACCGCCCCGTTTCTTTTCCCAGCACCTTATATGTTTAGTCCAGGGAATTCGGAACGAACAAGCACGAGATCGAGCTCAGGCAAAGCAGTGAGCACCGGAATGGTCTCGGATGTGGCTGGCTGTAGAAACTTTTTGAATTGGCTTTTCTGGGGGATCCTCCTTGGTGGGAGACCGGTATTAATGATGTATGCTCCGAGGCCTGCTGAGTCCCCCGCATGATAAGCTGATAGATAAAAGCAGTGAGGGTCCCTCGGAGGGATCCCCCGAAACCCTGAAGTTGACACGAGCATGTCTTATATGTGCGTTCTAATATCGGGAGAGTGTAAAGGGGGATTGGGGTGGCTACGTCTCCTGCTCGCCCTTCCCGGGAACAAACATGCACGACATGATCACCTATTCTTGACCCGGCTATGTTTGAATCATTTCACATCCACCTCCCTCTGTCCGGATTCACTTTTACCCTTTGATCCCCGGGCTTTCCTGTCCTTTAGTCACGGGTTCGGCAGATTTTTAATCGGCATAGCACTGTTATCATGATCGCACGGATTTTTGAGTTCATCTTATCGTGATCTTTAGGCGGTTTTTCCACTTGCAGCATTTTTAGCAGGGATTCCGGCAACATATTTGTGGTTATCGAGGAGCCGTTTCTCTCATTACCCGGGTGGCGGGTCATCTTCTATTCATTCTACAATAACTTGGTTACATACTACATCATACACTATCACTCGGGTTAGAACTCCTGTATCGTTCTGCCTCAACTCAAACCAAACCCCAGGACAGCAGGAGCAGAGGATTTCATAGGGTAGGCAATCCTACATATTCCCTATAAGGAGAAATTTGCTCATTTTGAGTGAGCAGGGTATTTTACCTCCGTTGTTCCCTGAAATCTCGCTGGGAACTTGGGCACAAGAGCCAGCCGTCCGTTCTTCTCGAGTATCTCTAGACTTAAGTTAGACATTTTGTCCAAAACCTTGGTCCCCGAGAGCAATGCAGCAAATCTAGGGGATACAAAGGATCGAAGCATGCAATTTCCGCGTTCCGCCATGCCTGGGTCTGGTTTACAGAGTTCTCGTGCCTAAGAAATCGGCTATGGTTGACACGCGCCGGATGTACAGTACCGGGCAAAAAATGTTTTGCGGATAAGGTGGTTATTTTTTTTTTTTTTTTTTTGCAAGGATCACAGGAGTTCACTTACTCCGCGATTGCTAACCTACTTGCAATCTGGACTGGAGAGTCGTGCATACCCAGGTCGTGCATAACCGCGCTCAAAGGGTCAGAGTATTTTTTTTAGCATGGGGGAAGCAATGCAGAAGGTATGATACTTCTCTACGTCACCTAGCCTTATCCGGTTTATATTCTGCAGGGCGCATCTGGCGTTTTAGATTTCCTTGCGAAAGTCATTGCGCTCTTGAGACATTCGTGGTACAGTACATGTAAATTTACCGGTTCGGTACCGTGGCGTACTCGACTTGATGGGGATACACATTGGATTGTTACGGCGGGTACAGTACAGTTGCTTTTTCCAACGTTACAGCAACCGTAATACTTACCGGTAGCCGAGTCTAGACTACTCGTACTTGTCACTCGGTCCCCTTGCCCGAGGGCGGAGAGCAAGTCCTGATAGTCCAAGATCGGCACAGGAGGGCTGCCAGACTACCGCACGATATGATAATAATATTATGATACCGGTAATTTACTCGTACCGCAACCGAACCCGGAACCGCCTATCAACGGGCCGAGCCTGACCCTATTCCTTACGTAACCCGCCCCCCTTTTATCACTCGATCAATGGCTGAGCGGAAAATCCAAATCATATGACAGCACCCTCCGTTTCCATTAAATTTTCTTTTTCACTTTTCCCCCTTCTGCCGCTATTCTGGCCCGTGCTGCGTTTTCGCTTTTGGCGACCAAACGTGGGATAGGGGGTTCGGCGGAGGGGGAAGAAGGTATGATAACATGGAATACGGACATTCACAATTACAAACGAGTCGGGCCAAACCGAAATGCCGAGTTTAGAGTACTGTACTAGTACGTATAATACAAAACGGCACCCAAGTCCATCCATATTTGAGCAATCCCTGTCCTGCGGCCCAGATCGCAAATCCCCCTCGCATACAGTGCTCGCACCAATGCACCAGTCATACCCACTCCATTCATTCATCCATCTCAACCCGTCGATCACCCCACGCCCCCAGTAAAAGCGCTCAAACATATATCTAACCTATCTACTCCCCCCCCTCCCCCCTTCTCCCCAAGGTCCTGCCCAGCTTCGTCCATTCATTCATTCATTCACTAATTCATTCACTCACTTGATGGCTCGATAGAAAAACTCTCCTCCCTCCCTCCCTCCTTCATCTCCCTCCCCCCTTCATCTCCCTCCCCTACTGTTCGTTAGCTACCGATTAGCTACAACAAGAGCGCAATTCTCATACACGATACATATACCTACGAGCGATAGAAACATAACAACAGCAGCAAAAAAAAAAATGTCGGTTTTCACAACAACTCGCTTCGTCTGCGGCCACCACAACTTCACAACGAACCACACGGGCCGGCCACCCTGCCACGACCTATGCCGGTGGATGGAAGTCACATTCGCCTGCACCCGGTGCGCTGAAGATTACGAGGAGGCGAGGCGCCGGCGCGTGATAAAGGAGTGGAGGAAGCGCGCGAGGAGGCTGCGAGAGACGGTCATGGACTGGATGGAGAGTGTCGACGTTGTCCTCGTCGATGAGAATAAGGCGACCGGTGGTGGTGGTGTTGGTGGGGATGGCACAAGTAATATGCAGCGTCCGGTTATGTCACCGGTTCCGACGACAGCGGCGGC
>PYWC01000024.1:891834-939953 GCA_003182015.1 Tuber magnatum | reverse complement strand
TTGTGCTGCAATACCAAGGAAAGTACGATGAATCAGAGGCGATGAATCGGCGTGCACTGGAAGGGAAGGAGAAGATCCTTGGTCTAGACCACCCCGAAACCCTAACAAGTGTCAACAACCTTGCTCTTGTGCTGCAATACCAAGGAAAGTACGATGAATCAGAGGCGATGAATCGGCGTGCACTAGAGGGGAGGAGGGGGGGCTGCATCAAGAAAAGAGAGGCCTTTTAGGCTGACATGGTCTTGGATTTAGTAAAGAGGTTGATCAGGATTATGAGACAAGACCGGCTTGTGCCTGTCAAGTCACCAATTAAAACCAATCCTTTGTTTTCATTGCTCCCTCTTGCACAATTTCTAATTTTTTTTCAAGGGTATAGTCCCCGGTGTCCAATAAATTGCCTGTTTTAAAAATAATGTACAGCATTATAAACTTACGGTAACATGCGGTATCGCACGAATGTGAATAAATACGATCTCACATCCCGTACGGTAGAGATGTTCCGAGGTATACCCTACTCCCGGCTCCTTATCGCCCCTACAATCGCTATCTCTCTTTTATGAACAAATTCTATTTGCCGTTCCTTTCATCGCATCAACGAAAGAGAAACAATGGCCTGCGACACCCGAGTGACCCGTGGTGACTGCGCTTGTATGTCGTATTTGGGAATTGCGCAGCAGATATATATCCTCTCCCGCGCTCGTGTGCGAAGTGCTAAGACCAAGACACTCAGAGTGCGCCGTAGTATGTCCTAATAATCCTGCAGCAGGGACGTCCCTACTTCCATCCACACCAGCATCCTGCCGGGTCTTGTGATCCCCCCCTCCGGGTCCGGAGGTGCGCGGGCTGGACTATCGGGCACATTAACACGGTGCAGAACCGTGATTGGCCCCATAAGAGCAAGGGCCAAGAACCCTATGCCGGAAATGTTCTTTGTCAATTGACGCACCGGTTAAAGCACCCTGCATGTCCCCACTTTGCGATGACTGGCGACACCAGAGAGAGATCACCAAAACTACCAACCCCCTACCATCCCCCGCAACTCGGGAATTTCGTTCCGTTATCCGCTGGCACCGCCCTGGCTAGCTTGCGCTCTCAGATCCGGGGATTGATCCCGGGTTAGTCATGATTATCATCCAATATCTACAAGGGGGCTCGCTCACTCCCGCTTTGTGGGTTTGGTCACCCGCACATGGGTGACATGGCGGTGAATGGAAGGAACGCCAGTGATCTTGGGCTTACCTACCTTCTACATTGCGGAACCTGTCCTCAACCGACTTCAACTTCCTGCCGCGATTGTGAATTCGTGTTCAACCCGCGCAACACTCACAATTAATTGACCGTTATCTCCCATACACATTACACTTAGGGGTCTCTTCACTGCTTTACTTGTAGTTTTTATGGATGCTGGGGGTTTAGGTAGTTAGTTATATTGGGACAGATAAGTGCGGCTGGGGTAAAGAAATTAGCTTTGGTTTCCAGGGTAGGCCACCGGCGATCACGGGTGACGGGGGTATATAACATGGGAACAGTGATAGGGCATTAAAGTAAAGGCGTAGGTAGCGGGAGATATAAAAGATATGGTAGGACGTTGGAACACAAGGTCCATGGCAATGCTAGAGAACGCTCGAGAATGATCCTTCCAGGGATTTGCACAGGTTTGTTTGATTGGAATTCTTTGTCACTCGTTCAACGAGAAATTATATCTATTAGGTGGAATGAGTGCCACGCGCGCTTTCAATGAATGCACCCGTCAAGGGACACTTCTTCACCCATGCAACTCCGGGACCGTCCACCCACTGCTAATAAATTCATCCACAGGCAAGATGATATACTCCTTTCTGGGTAAATATCTATAGATGTCCGTCTCTAGGAACATTCTGGCTGCATCCCTAGCTCTCCGGAGATCTTCGTTTAATGCGCTGCTGTGTTTGACCCCCGCGTTAGCATATCCTCCTTCCACCGATAGTCCCTAAACTTCTGCCCTCTACCCAAGCCTAGTTGCGATCCTTATATGTGCGGGATCATCGGCGAATGGATCACACCGACCCTTGCCTCGCTAGCACACCTTAGGCGACAGGGGAAACCAGTTCAACCCACCTTAGAAATCGATGGTAAATTATATACGCCAATAGCTCCGTATTCCGGTCCTCCAATTCTTGGAAATGTCCTTCCCAGCGGTTTGCTGCAAAACTGAGCTGGCCGTGTTTCTGTACATAATTATGAGCCGTCTCTCTTCGAGCGCATCTGACAGTATCCAAAAAAAAAAAAGGGTTGTTTTTGAAATATCCCAGTGGCGGATAGGGAATATAAACATCAGCCGGTATAGAATTAAAGTGCCCGGAACATAGGGTACACTACCACTCACCCTGACCAGGCAACGCGCCTTTAATAACGAACTCCGTGTCTTTGTGGTGGACCATGGATCTAGGATCAGGATTCCGTACAAGACGACCGTGCGAGTTTCTCGTTGACCTTTCGGACCCGCGGGAGATCGCGGAGTCCTTGATTATCCATTCCCACTTTATTTCGAGTGCGGAATTCGTCACGCCGGGCGTGAGAGGTCTTGTAGCTGCTCTAGCCATACCTAGGGTTCGTCGGGTTCTATAGCAGTGGTACTTTGTTAAGTGCCCTGGTGTCGCGCCTCGCTATATCGCGCGGTACGGTGATGGCAAGATTAGTAGGCTCCGTCACGCAAGTCATCCTCGTTGCCCGCCAAAAATCTCAAGAACTCCTGAAAGCAAAACCAGTCCCCAGTGACAGTCCGCGGACGGACTGGAGGGATTGGGTGAGTATTTCAATCCTCCAGGGTTCCCACAAACCAGCCGAGGATCCCCCCATCCCATTACCTATAACAAGGATAACAGCAGTGTAATAGCGGTGACTTCCTCTTGCCAGTACCCCGGCCGCAGGATTGTTATTATTGCCCACGAGCTCGATTCTCCCTCGTTTTGGTGTGTTACGGGGTTGGTGTCCTATGGAGATGGGTTGGGCAACTAAATAGCAGGGCGAGAGTCGCATTTCTTCAATCATATTCTACAAACACTCAATTCTCTGCATTCAATCATATCTCTACAACCAGATATCCAATCACCTTCCAAAATGCCTAAAAGGAAAGCCAACCAGGAGGCGCAAATTGCAGGATATGGTGTGTGAGACACTTCAATCAACCCCAGGACTTTCAATTTGCAAAGCAAGTCAACAATTTGGAATTTCAAACACTACTATAAATAACTGATATATGGGATGAACAAGACCAGCAACTCAATCACATCCAACTCAGCAACTACTCAGCAATGAAGAGGAGGATATATTGGTCAAGTGGATTGAGAAATGGGATGATTATGGTCTTCCTCCATGCTGTCCTCATGTTTTCCAAATGGTACAAGCCATTTTGAAAGACCAAGGCAGAATGGATAAAGTGAGAGAGAACTGGTTGGAGAGATTCTTGCTATGTCATCCAATAGTGTAATCTAAGGTTGGAAAGGTGCTTAATAAACAATGAACACTGGCTACAGATCTTCAATCATTTGAGTACTACCTCAATAGGTTCTACAATACTCAGTGCAAGTTTCATATAAAGGAGGAGGATATTTGAAATTCAGATGAGAAGGGATTGGTTCTAGGACTCTCTGCTGGTGGCCAGGGGATCTGTTGGATATCAAGAAGGAATCCAAAAATTATTCAGAATAGTGATCACAGTTGAGTGACTGATACTGAAGCAATTTTGGGAGTAGGAGTTACCTGACCACCACTTATTATCTTTCCTGCAAGGTTACATCTTATAGGACACTATGGTGATATTGAGTTTGAGGAAAAGCATGATGCCTTCTTCTCTTATTTACCAACAGGATATACCAATTACCAAATCACATATAAATGGTTGATTCAAATATTTGAGCCAAGAACAAGACCCCAAAAAGGAATAAGCCAATATTGAATGTTAGTTCTTGATGGTTACAATTCATATTGCAAGAACTTCCAGTTTATTGAATTTGCAATGAGCAAGAACATTTACCTCCTCTGCCTCTCTCCACACTCTACTCATATACTTCAACTCCTTGATATTGGGTTGTTCTCCCCCCTTAACAAATATTACAAATACCAAGTAGACGAAAGGATACAAGCTGCAGGACTATATTCAAAGCTATGGGAAGGGGACTTCTACCCCATGGTACAAAAGGCCAGACTCAAGGCCTTTACAAAGAGTAATATACCCTCAGCATGGAGAACAACTGGTCTTATCTCCTTCAATCGGTATCATATCTTGAGTAATCCAAATCTTCAACTGAAGATTACAGTACTATTAGATTTGGGAATTCACTGACCAGGACTTAAAACACTTTCTGGAAGAACAGAGCGCTCTACTAATATTGATGAGTTAGTTAAAATGGTCCTGGTTGTGCAGAAAACAGAATCTACTGTTCAAAAAAAGTGATATTTTGATAAACTCCTTTGACCCTATTGGGAGACTGAAGCAGAACTTAGTATCAACAAGGAGCTGCTGCATCAACAACAAGCTACAATCAAGAGTACCAAGCAGGATTGCCATTAGCTTAGAGGAGGCTTCATTTTAGGATCAAACTAACCTGCCAATCTTTATCACGAGCATAATGTCACAAACAGTGACAGGGGAGGAAGGTTTCTTATGTCATAGAAGACTCAGCACAGAATGTTGGGAGGACTGAGTAAGGCTTACCGGTAAGGCTTACCGGCAAGGCAGATTAGCTGAGATTTCACATCATGACTTACATTATGGTCATGGGGTCTCACACGACTCACAGTTGTGAGTCCTTAGTATGTTATGATTGGTTAATACGTTAGGACCACTTGCAATTATGAGGTTGTGTAGTGTAATGACCTTTGCACACAACTCAGTTAACAAGTCATAAGTCTTACACATGTGACGCACTTAGCGGACAGGACTATAGAAGGTGACTTGGAGGTGTGACTCACAGGGTTAGGGTTACTGTGAAGAGTGAGTATAAAAGACGTTACTAGGGCCCAGGAGGATGAGCTCTTTACACTATCATTTTTGTATCTTCTGACCTATACCTTTATCACTCTACTCTTCACCTACGTGGCCCCACTCTATACCTACCCTTGTAAGTGAGTTGTCAGATAGGAGCCTTGAGTGCTTAGCTATCTGACTTGGAAGAAGACATGCAGTCTCAAGTATTTGAGGCTAAGGTATCATCGCCCATGTAAGGAAAGTGCTGACCAGTAGGAATTGTTACATTTGATAGCATTACAATAAAACATGCCCAAAGATATAAGAAGACTAGAGGGTAGCCTTGACAAACCCACAGTAACAGCAAAACTGATTATGATGACAATAAGATAGCCAATCCCCTTGAACTTTTAGGGTCAGGCCAGGAGCTAGAAAGAGTAGTGAACTCACAAGGAACTGACTGACCACCAAGCTCGGTCATACGTGAGGAGCAACAACAACAAGAAACTTCATCTTCTGATGAGGAACTGGAAACAAGAACATCAGGAACAGGAATGGCTGTCCCACCAGATCAGGTAGTGGAAATAATACCTGAACAGCTTACAGTCCTGTTAACGAGACTATAGATAGGGTGACTATGTAGGGGAAACACTCCAAAGGCTCAGAAGCCTGATGTATTCAAAGGGGAAAGAATGAAGTTATGAGAATTTCTCTCCCACCTCAAACAGTACTTCAGAGTCAAGGACTACAGGAATAATCAAGATACTACTAAGGTAGGATACGGCGGGTTACTGTTCTGTGACATTACCAGCCAATAGATAATCTCTTATGGCAAAGGATTAAAAGAACAAGAGTGGAAAATGTGGAAAGGTTTCAAGAAGGGCCTAAGGGAACGATTCGGAGACACCGATGCAAAGCTATTGACCTGGACTAAGTTGGAAACCATACAACAAGGAAGAAAGAATATGACAGATTTTTGGAATGAATTCCAATACCTAGCTATCAAGGTCGAATACGATGATGAGACCCTCTTCAAATACTTGCTACAGCTATGTACCACCCAGCTGCAACAAGCATGGGGCATGGCAGAAACTAAACATACTACAATAGCAGATTTCGCAGTATGGGCAATCGAAAGGGAGTAATGTTTAGCAATAATCAAAGACATACAGAACGGGAGGACCCCAACCAGTGACTATAAAGTAACACCACAGAATCAGGATAGAAGTTTTGGCAGACACTCTTAATGATGACCCAGAGGAGTGATGCAATAGATCCTGATGCAACAAGAAGAAGGCTGAACCTGAACCAGTCCCGACAAGAGTATGAATAAAGAATGAAAAGGCTGGCTATACCTTGGATGTGAAAGGAGTGGCCATACGCTTCGCAACTACAGACTACTGAGAGACAGATGAGACTGAGTACAACCAGAAAGTAGAGGATGTGTTGGATCAGGAAGGCAAACACCAGCTCCGATCAAGTTATGAGATATAAATCTCGACAATGAGGATAAATGGAGGGAAAAAGACGACTGTCCCTAGCACTAGGTGTTCTGAGAGAGAGAACGCAACTGAAACCCATCACCATGGCCGATTACTATACAACACTGGAGGCAGAACCACTAGAATACAAAGGAGATCACATCATGGTTAAAATACTATTACATGGGGAAAATGAAATGGTTACGATACATGTAATAATTGACTCAGGAGCAATGGAAAACTTCATTGATAAAGAAATATATTACAAACATGGCCTCAATACCATTTAGACAAAGAAATCAAAAGACATACACCTAGCAAACAGAATGAAAAGTGCTATAGAACTGATTACCTACAAGGTGCGAGTATCTATAGATATCGGTAGCAATAGGGAAATAGCAACCTTTCAGGTAACCAACCTCCAGGTCCATGAAGCAGTCTTAGAAATACCATGGTTGAGACAACACAGCCCTACAATAGTATGGGAAAACAACAAAATCATGTTTGCAAATGAGCAATGTGCAACAGAGTGTCTATACAGTTCACTGGTAGTGTATACTACCACTGAAGTGGAAGCGCTGGAAGAGAACCTAATCATGAGGTTTTTGAAACTCCAGGGCCCGAAAGAACTAAGTGCCCATGGAGGCCAAACAGATCAATAGATCCAAGTCAAGAAGTTGACCAAGGAGGCAAGAATGCCTACCAAGGGTTCAGAAAGAGTGGCAGGACACAACCTGTATACCAATGAACAACAGACCATACCTGCAAGAGGACAGATGACAGTCACTATGGGGATAGCCATCAGACTACTATCAGGCACCTATGAGCGGATTGCCCCATGAAGCAGTTTAGCAGTCAAACATGGGCTCATAAGCAATGTGGGGGTAATAGATACTAACCATCTGGGTGCAGTAAAAGTAGTCTTGGTGAACCTAAGCGATAAGGATTTCCAAGTAGAAAAAGGTGATAGAATCATCCAATTGATTATTGAAAAGATCAATGAAGGTGAACTCCGAGAAGTAGGAACTCTTGATGAAAGTACTCGAGGTATGAAAGGATTCGGAAGTACAAATTAGTAAACAGATAGAGAGCAGAAAGCAGAAAAGAAGATTAAAATCTGCAAGATAATGGCGTCGGTATTGCGAATGTTCTAGTGATGGGGAGAAAATACAAGAATTCTCAAACTACGATAGGACCAAGACCCAGCCATGTGGGCCAAACTCAATATAAGCAGGGAATTAGTGACCTAGCACAAAAAGTGTAAGGAAAACAAACCCGGGAATTGAACAGTCCCCAAGAAATACCACCGACATGCGGAACTATTCCAGGAAGAAGACACGACAATTGTCCCCCTACATGGGAAAGCAGTACACTTGGTAATAAAAATTAAGAAAGACTATGAAATACTAGTAAAGAAGATCTACCCAATTGGAAAAAAGGAACTGCAGGAACTGAAGACCTACATTATATGGAACCTGCAGCGAGGATGGATTAGAGACTCCTTTGTAGAGAGAGGATCGCTGATTCTATTCATATAAAGGAAGAACAGAAAGCTAAGACTGTGTGTAGATTACCGAGCCCACAACGAGATAATGAAGAAAGATCGATACCTACTACTATTGATATCTGAGGCTCTAGATTGACTAGGATCTGCCACGTACTTCACCAAGCTTGACATCAAGGAGGCATACCACAATATCAGAATCAAAGTAGGAGACAAATAGAAGATAATGTTTGCTAGGCGATATGGGACATTTGAGTATCAGGTCATACCATTTGGACTAACCAATAGGCTGGCTACTTTTCAGCAATGGATTAATCAAGTATTGAGCCAATACCTGGATATGTATTATATTATCTACCTAGATAATATATTTATATATTCTAAGATTAGGGAACAACACCAAAAGGATGTCAATAACATTATGGAAGCACTACAGAAATCAGGAATGAAGGTCAAAACAAGTAAATGCGAGTTCTATAAACAGGAAGTGGGATGCTTCAGCTTTATCATCAACTAAGAAGGAGTTCAAATGGACCCCATTAAGACTCAGACAATATGGAAGTGGGAGGCACCAAAAACACAAGAGGATATTGAGTGTTTCATAGACTTCTGCATGTTCTATCTTCGTTCTATTGAAGGGTTCAGTCGAACCGTGAAACTGATATACCATCTACTTAAAAAAGATATCAAATGGAACTGGGGAAATAAGCAAGACAAGGCATTTGACAAGCTAAGGATGGAAATAACCATGGCAACAATATTGGTATACTTTGACTCAGAAAGAGAAAGAATAATAGAAATGGATGCATTGAAATATGTATGCTTGGGTGTATTATTACAAAAATGCGAGGACGGATAATGGAGACTGGTCGCATACCAGTCCAAGACAATGGCACCTACCAAATGGAACTATAACATACACGACAAGGAACTACTAGCAATAGTTCAAGCTCTTAAAGAGTAAAGACGTTACGTTCGGAACACTAACCATAGTACCAAGGTCCTGACAGGTCACAAGAACTTGGTACCATTCATGACAATGAAAGAACTAAACAAGTACCAAATATGTTGGATAGAGAAGCTAAGCCAGTACAACTTCAAAATCAAATATCAAGCAGCAAAGGAAGGAGGGAAATTGGATACGCTCATGAGACAAGCAAAGGACTAACCCAAGAACAACAAAGATGAAAGGATCACAAGAAGGCAATGGATACTACTCCCAAGGGAAAAATACTTCAAGGTAAAGAAGTTGGTGGAAATCCCGTATGATATACAAGACACCATCAAAGAAATTAGCAGAAAAGACTAGAAGATCCAACAGATACAACCAGCATTAGCAAGAGGAGATAAGAAAATGAAAAGTGTCGCACTAGGACTGTGGAAGTGGGATGGCAACTACCTCCAATATGACGGCAGGATATGGATACCAGACAACGAGGAAATCAGAACAGATCTGATACAAAGGAACCATGATCTGCTAGTAGCAGCTTATGGGGGAATGGCCAAAACTACTGCTCTGGCATACCACCAATACTATTGGCCAGGAATGCAAGAAATGATCAAACTATATGTCAAGAACTGCGATATTTGTGCATAGACAAAAGTCATATGACATGCATCTTATAGGCTACTGAAACCAAATAAAGTACCCGACAAGCCATAGAAATCCATATCTATGGATTTCATCATGGACTTACTCCTATCAGATAGTTATGATACCATACTTGTGGTAGTGGATCATTTGACCAAAGTGAGACATTTTATTGCACACAGAAAAGACATGATAGCATGGCAGTTTGTCTTGATCTTTGTGCAAGAAATCATTCAACTTAATGGCTTGTCAAAAAATCTGATAATGGACAGAGGATCACTATTTACATTAGAAGTGTGGAAGGAAATGACCAAGAAACTAGGAATATAGCAGAGACTGAGCATGGCATCCCAACCCCAAAGTGATGGACAAACCAAAACAGTCAACACAATATTGGAGCAACATCTGAGGGCATATGCCAACTATTAGTATGACAACTGGAATGAACTCCTCCCAATAGCGGAATTCGCCTACAACCATAGAAGACAAGAAATGATAAAGAACACGCCATTCTATGCAAACCATGAACAGAATCCAGAATAGGAGACCATCAGTTATTTGACCAAAAACAAGATAACAAGCTCCGACAAGATGGCGCCACTTTACAAAGTCCTGTGAACAGAAATGGTTATGGCACAACTATAAGACAAAGAAAATTACGACCAATACCGAAGACCTGATCCAAACGAACAATCAGGGGATATGGTATGGTTACTACACCCATATATACAAACCACAAGACCATTGAAGAAACTCAACTACAAGGAAATTGGACCATTTAAGATCTTGGCAAAAGTGGGGAGTTGCACTTAAAAGCTTGACCTACCACCCCAGATGGCTATACACAACACATTCCTCACCTCATTCTACGAACTCTACTTAAACAACAAACTACCTTCTCCAGAGATCCTCTCCCCTCCCCCTATTGAGATAGATGCAGAAGATGAATATGAACTTAAAGCAATAATTGACTGTGCCTTACATTATGGTAATCCATAATGCTATACTAAGTGGACCAGTTATTCCCTTGAATATGATAAAGAGTAGTGCCCAGCTACCAATTTCCCCAACACTAAAGATGTCGTCCTCCACTTCCACCAATGTTACCCAAAGAAGCCAGCAGCTGGCAGTCCACACCAAAGCAGAAGAAAACAGCTGTGTAGTGGCTGAAGACCATAAAGAATTCGAAACTAATGTGCGGCAAGCACAGAAAGAGTCAAAAGAGGGAGAAAGGGAAAGCAAAGAATATGTGATGAAGACCTGGTTGGTATGCAGTCAGGACGACTGCATGATCCACAAAGACGCAAAAGCAAGCCATGGATTGTG
Source organism: Tuber magnatum (assembly GCA_003182015.1). NCBI lineage: Eukaryota > Fungi > Ascomycota > Pezizomycetes > Pezizales > Tuberaceae > Tuber > Tuber magnatum. The sequence goes on along the minus strand of PYWC01000024.1, from coordinate 929,103 downwards.
GCCTGCTGAGGCCACCAGAATGAGGGACTCAGACAGTGACCAGGAATGAGCCAGTTCCTGGGAACAACAGACATGGCAAGGGAACTCGGCAGAAACCCCAACCAGACCCAGACACAACAAAATAGACTAGCAGAAGTGCATGTGCAAGTTCTGCCCCCAACACAGGAAACTATGGAAAGAGGTAGCTAGGCAAGCTATGAGGACAGAGCAGGAGAGGAGAAGGGAGCACAAAGTTTCTTTTGTTCCAAAAGACATCTTACACAAAACAGTTCAATGCGAGGATGAAACGATAACCCAACAGAGAGAATTGATTGGGAGAGAGGAGAGAATGATTGACTGACTGCGACTAATGATTGAAGGCTTTGGTGAAGCCAAAAAGAGATAGGACAAGGAAGAGGCAAGATGAGCCCAAGAGCGTTGAGCCTGAAAGGATATGGCAAACTGGTTGCTGTAGCAATACATGAATGACCAGAACCATGAATTGTGAACAAGAAAGTATACTGTAATCATTGAGGAAAGAAGGAGGAGGAGAGATTAAGTGTATAGATTGATGGGACTCAGGCTAGAGGGAGAGGGGAGCTAATGCCACAAATGGTAATAGGGGAGGAAGGTTTCTTATATCATAGAAGACGCAGAACAGAATGTTGGAAGGACTGAGTAAGGCTAACTGGTAAGGCTTACTGGTAAGGCAGATTAGTTGGGATTTTGTACCATCACTCACATTACAGTTATGGGGTCTGGCATGACTCACATATGTGAGTTATTAGTATGTTATGATTGGTTAATACGTTTGGACCACTCGCAATTGCGAGATCACATAATGTAATGACTTTTTACACATGACTTGGTTAATGAGTCATGAGTCTCACATACATGATACACTTAGGACATATATCTATTGAAGGTGACTCGGACATATGAGTCACAGGGTTAGGGTTGGCATGAAGTGCAAGTAGAAAAGAGGTCGCTAGGACCTAGGAGGACAAGCTCTTCACACTATCATCTTTGTATCTTCTTATCTATACTTTTATCACTTTACTCTTCACCTACATGGACCTGCTGTACATTTACCCTTCTAAGCAAGTCATCAGACAGGAGCCTTGGGTGCTTAGCTATCCAACTTGCAAGTAGACATGGAGTGTAGAGTGTTCAAGGCTAAGATATTGTCGTCCATATATGGGAAGTGCTGACCAGTAGGAATTGTTACATATGAAGTACTTGATGCCATAAAGGCAACTGCATCATTGAAGTAACAAGCAGCCAAGCTGGTAAAGCTCAATGAGCAAAGAAACAGAAAGTCAAATGTGAAAGCAGTAGCCATTGAGGACAGTGATAGTAATTTAGAAGAGCAGGAGGGCTCAGATTATGGTGGTGGTAGAATAGTAATGATAAGTTTGATTTACCAAGTGTAAGCCATATTCCTGACCCTTAGATTTTGATAGCTTACCTTTTCCAGTAGCAAAATCACAAAAGTAATACACAGCAGAGAATTATGAGATATCCCCATCATTCTACAAGAAATCAGATTTGCTATGTTATTGATTCTGATCAAGATATTTAGATTTGAAGTCCTATGTATAATACAATACACTTTGTCTCTCCCCACTTTTCTCAAACTATTCTTTGCAAATAAAACTTCATAGATGTATTCAACATTGTATCATAAAGCTACAATTACAATTGTGGAGTAATTGGAGTAATCCTGATTGTGTAGTTGCCCTTTTGATAACTGAGATACTCTAAAAGTATCTGACTCATAGCTAGGTGATGACTCATAGCTCCTCCAAATACATTACTAACTTTCCACATTTCATGTAATAGCTTTCTACAAATATAATATTTCTAACTACCTATTCTACAATCTAGACATAATCAATTCTGATATATATATCAAATTTACCAATATTAGCTCCTCTTTACTCTTGTAATTGTTAACAATAGTAAGTACTTGATATGGTATTATTAGAATTATAACTTTTCTTTCAAATTGTACTAATAATAGTACTTATACTGATTGACAACACTATGCTACAGGCTTCAATGCCCTTCTTGCTGAGAACAGATTCTGTAGCGAAAATCTAAATCTTAAGTAGCTAAAAATTGTATATGAGTTAAAACTAAGCAAATATTTATTTTTTATAGATAGTATTATAGCGTATCAAATGAAAGAGGTTACTTATAGTATTTGAAACTCATTTGATTTGTCTACACATAGAGGTTGTTTTGATTGAAAGTAATAAATACAAAAAGTTGTAGGAATTTGTAATATGTTTGTACTAAGATACTAATAATGCTTTGTATACGATAGGAGCAGATTGTAATGACCCAGCATACATGAGTTATGGCAGACTGAACCTACACCTAGGCAGGCAGCCCGGAGGCTGACAGGTAGGAATAGGAGGGCAAGCAAGCGTTTAACTCATGGAAGCCCGATGGTCCAGGTGCGGTTATGACAAGTAAAGCATATACTCTTCAGAGGTATTAGCGTGCTTAAGGATTTGCTAAGGACAAGTTACCCTGCTTGGCTGGGTAACTAGGCAGGCGAAGGGCAGAGAACTCTATCTTCACCATAGGAATAGACAGGGTAACTGGATAAAGTTACCCTGACCTCCAGGGTAGATTATCCTAATCAGGGATCACAGTTACTCAGCCTTGTAACTTGGGTTACCCTGTCAAGGAACCTGAGTTACCCTACTTGACAATATGAAGTCACTTCGAGAGTTCAGAGAAAATGACTAGAATGTTTGTCATACAAAGCCATGCATAACACTGGAATCTGAGATTCTAGGAGATACTATTGGGTAGGCTATGCAGCTTCGAAGAAGCTGTAACTTGGAGACATTATTCCTATCATGACCCTCTGACCCCACTCTGAGGCCCAGACATCATGTGCAAATAGTTGTGTTGTTGTATGCAGTGTAGGGAAAGGGAATATTTGTAGACCTGCTTGCAACACCGTATGCATTGCTGCTGTCCAGTTGACCATAGGCTATTTGCAGTAGATAAAGGCGAGGGATTGGGTGGAAAGTGGAGTACCTCCACCAGGTTGTTCAGAGTAAAACGAACCAAAACTGGCGGAGTTAATGGGAGTTAACCATGGGGGTCCTGAAGGTAGTCCTGTGTAATGACCCAGCATACATGGGCTGTGGCAGTTGGAACCTTCATCCATACAGGTAGCCACGAGGTGAACTGGTAGGAACCAGCAGGCAAGTAAGTACTGGACCTACGGAGACCTGATGGCCTGGGCTCCGAGATGAACAGAATTAGCTGGCCAGGTACTTAGGTACCTGGGTACACCCGGGAAGTGGTGTCAGCATACTTAGGGACCTCTGAAGGGGTGGTTACTCAGCTAGGCCGGGTAACTGAAGAAAGTTCAGAAATGTCTATCTCCGGCAAGGGAATAGACAGAGTAACAGGGAAAAGTTATCTTGTCTGCCAGACAAGGTTACCCTACCCTGAGGATCAGGTTACCCTGCCCAAAGTCCTGGGTTACCCTACCTTTCAATATGAAGTCCCTCAGAGAGTTTGGGAAGAATGACCAGAATGTTTGTCAGGCAAAGACATGCATATTACTGGAATCTGGGGTTCCAGGAGATGCTATTGGGCGAGCTACACAGCTCTGAAGAAGCTGTAAACTGGAGATATTATTTCTATCATACCCCTGCGGCACCGCCTTGAGGCCTGGACATTATGGCCAAACGGCAGTGTACATGTGTGCAGTCTAGCCAAGAGGAATCTTTGAAGACGTGCCTGCAACAGCGTATGCGTCACTGCCATCCGGTCGACCGTAAGCTGTTCGTAGGATATATAAGTGGGCATAGGGTGGAAGGTGGAGTACCTCCTCCAGGTGGTTGGGAGTAAAACTGTAATGACCCAGCATACATGAGCTATGGCAGACGGAACCTATACCCATACAGGTAGCCAGGAGGCGAACTGGTAGGAACAGGCAGGCAAGCAAGCACTGGACCTACGGAGACCCGATAGCCCAGGCTCCAAGAATGAACTGAATTGGCTGGTCAGAGACTTAGGTACCTGGATACACCCAGGAGCGGTGTCAGCGTACTGAGGGACTTCTGAAGAGGCAGTTGCTCAGCTAGGCTGGGTAACTGGAGACAGGTCAGAACTGTCTATCACCGGCGACGGGATAGACAGGGTAACAGGAAAAAGTTATCATGTGCACTGGACAAGGTTACCCTACCCTCGGGATCAGGTTACCCTGCCCTGGGGCTTGGGTTACCCTGCCCAAAGTCCTGAGTTACCCTACCTTTCAATACGAAGTCCCTTGGGGAGTTCAGGAAAATTGACTGCAATGTTTGTCACACGAAGCCATACATAATACTGGAATCTGGAGTTCCGGGGGATGCTATTGGGCAAGCTACGTAGCTTCGATGAAACTGTAAATTGGAGACATTATTCCTATCATACCCCTCCAGCCCCGCCCTGAGGCCCGGACGTCATAGGCAAATGGTTGTATAGTTGTGTGCAGTCTAGCAAAGAGGAATCTTTGGAGACATGCGTGCAACACCGTATACGTCGCTGCCGTCTGGTCAACCATACGCTGTTCACAGGGGATATAAGGGGGCATAGGGTGGAAGGTGGAGTACCTCCTCCAAGTTGTTCAGAGTAAAACGGACCAAAACTGGTGGAGTTAACGGGTGTTAACCGTGGGGGTCCCACAGGTAGCCCCGGGTGGTACTGGGGCGACTGGGAGAGTTTTACACCTACCAAGCCCGAAAGTGCTCCCAATGCTATAGGCTCTGAAAGGGACGTGCAGAGACACTAAAACCATGATTCCTACCACAGGTAAGGTAGATCCGAGGTAGTGGTCATGGGTGGCACCTATTGGATCACTTCCGGACTGCCATGTCCTGCGGAAGACACGGGAAGCCCGAGACCCGTAAATAGTAAATAGGTAAACCGCTCACGGTAGCCTCCAGAGTCAAGTAGAGATCAATGCATATGTGAAGGGTGTCATAGATAGTCTAGTTCATGAGGTGTCTTGACTGTTAGCCACTAGCAAGATACCGATGCGCAGAGGTTTTCACTCCGGCAGGCAAAATGGAAATGCACCACAGAAAAGATAACTGCATAAGGTGAACGCTGACTAGAGTGTGTCGACACATGCATGCCCAAAGGCTGTGCGAGGAGACGTGTCAGACCACCCTTAGCAGAGATGGGTGTGCTCGAATGGTTGGAGTAAACTGATGGGGGAGTTTCTGGCATAAGATAAAACTACCTGAAAGTCTATGCGAGAACTCTCCTACTCCAACAATCAATCCTCTCGAGACCATAATTGGGTGAAGCAGCAGGTTTAATGATATTAAGTTTTACGGTTTACTTTACTCTTACATTTGTGTGAACTTTTGGTGACAAGTTTGAAGTTGTTCAGTGCGGTCGAAACCTTGGGATCCATCTTCCTAGGGGTGCCCCCGTTACATCCTGGGTGGTACTAGAGCGAGTGGAAGAGTTTTATCCCTATCAAACCCGAACGTGTCCCCAATACTAGAGGCTCCATAAAGGAAGTATAGAGGCAGTAAAAGTAGAGTTTCCTACTACAGAAAAAGTGGATCCAAGATAGTGGTCATGGGTAGTGCCTGTTGGAGTACTACAAGACTACTATACCCTGTAGAAGACACTGAAAGTTCGTGAGTCGTAAATAGTAGATAGACAAACTGCTCATAGTAGATTCTAGGATCATGTAGGGATCAATGCATATGGGAAGGGTGTTATAGATAGTCTGGTTCATCAGGTGACTTGACTGTTAGCCACTGGTAAGGCCCCGCTATAAAGAGGCTTTCACTGTGGCAGGCAAAATAGAAATACACCACGCAGATGATAACTGCATGAGGTGAACGCCAACCAGAGTGTGTCGACATATGCATTCTGGGAAGATGTACCAGTAAATGTGTCAGACCACCCTTAGCAGAGAAATGTATGCTCGAATAGTTGCAGCCAACTGACGGGAGAGTTTCTGGCATAAGATAGAACTACCTTAAAGTCTATGTGTGAACTCTCCTACTCCAACAATCAATCCTCTCGAGACCTTAATTGAGTCAAGCATCAGGCTTAATGATATTAAGTTTTACCGTTTACTATCCTCTTACATTTGTATAAACTTTAGCGACAAGTTTGCAGTTGTATGGTGCAGTTGCATTCTTGGGATCCATCTTCCTAGGGGTGCCTCCATTACACAGACAGTATCTCTATCTACAAGAGGTGAGAGCTTCTTACTGACAGAGGCTTTGAGAGAATATAATAAGAGATCAAAAATTAACTATTAAACTAAGTATATTAGAAATACTGTCAGTCAAAGCCTGCTGTTTCAATTGCAGAAACCAGTGGTCTTTAAATACATATATCTGTCCATATCCTGTATGAACAATAACCAAGTATCATACAATACTATAAAACAAAATATAAAAACATTCAAAATATCAAGCCATACTTTCAAAATATAATAAGCAACAAATAATACTTTAAAACCAAATACAAAATATTTAAAGGATTAAGCAATACTTTCAAAACATAATAAGGATTAAATGATACTGTAAAACCAAACATAAAATATTTAAAGTATCAAGTAATACTTTCAAAACATATCAAGTAATAAGAAATACTGTAACGTGTTCGGGCCAGGCCCTAGTCACGTAGCGGTACGATAGAAGCAGATGGCTTCTTGATCAACAAGAGACGAGTGCTGCGTACAAAAGGAGGCTGCGAATGGGGTGTAATACGAGATCAAGGAAGTAACCGTTCAACCAAGTATATTAAGAATACTGTCTGTCGAAGGCTGCTGTTTCTATCATGGAAATCAGTGGTCTTTAAATACAGCATATCGCTTATCTCCAATATGAGTAATATTCCAAAACGTTGTGTGTATCAACTGACGGCACATGAAACAATACAAGTATCAAACGATATGGGGAAACCAAAGATAAAACAATTTGTGTATGAACCGATAGCACACAAAACAATACAAGTATCAAACGATACCGTAAAACAAAACATAAAACAATGTGTGTATCAACCAATAGCACACGAAACAACACAAGTATCAAACGATACTATGAAACCAAACATAAAACCATATGTGTATCAACCGATACCACATGTAACAATACAAGTATCAAACGATACTGCGAAACCAAACATAAAACCAACCTAGTACCCATACCAGTTATACTCACAAAATAAAATAACAATTTCACCAAATAAAATAACCTAATGAAATCCTAATAGTCGGTAAACCCACTATTCTCCTGAAAGTCCCCATAGGACCCATCCTCATCGTCATCGCTATTCTGCAACAATCTCATGTCATTCTGCAATATCCATTCGGCCACTTTCAACTATTTCTCCAAACACTTTTGACACGGTGCTTTGCACACAAAGCAACCTGATTACTTGTAGTGTGATAAATCAGTCCTGTTCTGGATGGTTTAGTCTTTCCAATTCTCTGTTTTGATATCAATCTGTCCATAATCATAGCAGTAATCGACGTAGAATATCTTCCAGTATGCCTCCAGTAGAATGGTTCCACTATGCAGTAGTTCTCCAACAGTGATATGTCGTCCCTGGATGGTTATATCTTCATAGGTTGACATTTCTTAGCTTCGTAAAGGATAAAGGTTTGTAAGACCAATGTGTCTTGTAAGGGTTTTCCGTTTAGTTTGTAGGTCTGGTAGTAATATTTTTTGTGTTCAGAGTAGTCCTATGGCTGGTGGGTGGTATTTATGTTTTGGTGTTGACCTCGCTTAGAGTTTCCTGGGAAGGTAGGTGGTACTTATGTTTCGGTGTGGACCGTGCTTAGGTGTTCCTAGGAAGGTGGGTGGTACTTAATCTTGGTTTCTTCCCTGTCCACGTACATATCACATTTTTCCGTACTCAGGTAACAACTACTAGCGAAGTGGAACACACCTGGTAGTGTTTCTCCCCACATCTGTCCTGTTTATTCAGTTGTTATTTCGAGGCAGTTGTTGCAAACAGGTATGAATAATCACTATGTTAGGTATCATCTAGGGATAATATCACGGTTCACCAATACTCCTATTAGCTGATAGCGCAGTCTCCAAGGTACTTGCTCCTAGTTTGACATTGTAAGGCTGTTGGAAGGTGTGTTTCTTTTCTTGCTATTCTCAGTACTCGGCTTTGGCTAGCCATTCCAGGTATGCCACTTCATCTTCCATTACCCGATTCTCATCTTTGCTACTTTCAAATTCGCTTTCAAAGTGGGCTGACCAAAACCAGTCTTGTATCCCTTGATCTGTGTCTGAGCAGAAGTGTTGGATTTCCAGCAGAGTTGGGCTCCACGCCACCATCACATAGTTTATTCTAGAGGGTAGTGCATCCTCTAGTTTGTTGTCCGCCCACCATTGGTGTACCAATTCTATTGCGTTTTCCAGTCCCTCAACAGGTTCTCAGCTATGTTCTGTTTCTGGGTATTCCAGCCATTTCACTAGCAACTGGTCGCAACCGTATCATTTTCTGTGGTCTCGTATGGCATCCACTTCCCATTCTAGTTTCTCAATAACCAGGATCAGAGGTGGCTTTGCGTGGCTTCTTCCAGGGAAGGAGGTATTGTGGTTAGGGAGGTATTATTTCACCGTGGATGCCTGGAATGGCGCTTTCCGGTTTCTGTACATTCTGCCATCCATTTCCACTCTGTAATTTTACATATGTTTAGCATATTCAATTATCTTGAACAGTCCTTCCCAGCACGATTGGAATTTCTTGCTTCATTCTGATTCCGTTACAAAAAGGCTTCCGTAAACCAACAATAGATTACCTTTCCCAATCACGGTATGGTGTCTGCGTTGTTTTGCCGCCATTCTCGTACTTCTGAATCATGCCAGCTTGATCGTATTGAATGCCTTGTTCTGGATTGCTTGGTGCCTGTTCCACAATTTATCGGCTGCTGGAACTACAGAATTCTTGAAATTCGCCAGGGGAAGTAGGGCATAATTGTTTCTATGAACTCCTTTGTATGGTGACATACTAAGAGTTTCAGACCATCGAGTGTTTAAGTATGCAGCTATTTCAGGTATGGCATCAAACCAATTGTTTTGTCTTGCATTGACTAGATTCAAAAGGGCCGCTTTTAATTCCCAGATTTTTCTTTCGACCTGTCCATTTATTTCATGGTAGCCTGATAGTACTTTGATGCACTCAATTCCTAGTGATCAACATTGTTGTCTCCATACATGTGACTCAAACCGTGTGTCTGCATCGCTTACTATTGTTGTCAGATAGCCATGGGGTGTAAATATTTTGTTGTGTAGTAGTTCCCAGGTTGTTATTGCCGTTACTTCCATGTTTGTTGGTATGAGCCATGTAAATCCCGAGAACCTGTCTATGCCTACCACAATCATCTCGTATCCCCATGAATTGTGGAAGGGCCCCACAAAGTCTATGGCTACTGACTTGAAAATCTCTGATGGTAGGACAATTGTCCGGGCCTTTCCTTCTGGTAACTTTGTGGGTTCCTTGTTCATTAGACAGGTGTGGCATTGGGCCACATACACGCAGAAGTCCTTCCGCATTTCAGGCCAAAATAGGTACTCGGCAGCATACCGTAAGTTTTGTTCAGAACTGTAATAGCCTTTGTTGTAGATTTCGCTAATGGTGTACTCCCTTAATGTAGTATTACCTTATGCGGGATCCTTTGGAATACACAGGCAGTCTTCTCCATTTCGGGTTTTTGTGTAAAGCATTCCATTTGCGACCTTGTAGGACGATAAACCTCCGTTGGAGTCCATATTCTCATTGATCTTTTTCCATATCAGTTATCTCTGGTATGCTGCAACCATGTGTGCTTGTAATGTCCCAATTATTTCATTGATTGTTTGTAAGGTATTATGTATGTCTTCCATTTCACTTCCTTTTGTCGTTTCAGGCTGGTCAACCTCCTTGTTGTCTTCTAAGATATTGTATGGTCCCCACCGATATTCACCTATTGTTGAGGCCACAACTGAAACTATTGTTTTGTTGCTAAGGTTCTCTATCAGCTCCACTCGTCTGATAGGTAGTGGACTGTCTGGTCCTCACATTGGAAATGCCGCTATTGTCTCGTAGGCAAGGTTTTCTATTGGTTCTGCTCATTTGACAGGTGGCGGACTGTCTGGTTCTGGCATTCGGAATGCCGGAGCTTTGGGCTTCAGAATTGCCAAGATGGTATAGGACCTGTGCATTGGTTGAATGAGGGTGGATGGCCCTTCACCAGCAATATTTGGTCTACCACCAATCATTTGTTGCGATTCCCAGTCCTTGATCTTGGGAGACTCTGGAGGGCTTGGGTCAATTTCTGTGCTTCGGGGACTCGGTCCTTTACTAGGTGGGTGAGGGGTCGGGTTTTACCGCCGTCTAGAGCTGTTGTTTGTGAATTTAATCTTGGTTTGATGATATGGGCAATGATCTACGTGATAGTGTGAATAGTGCAACTTGCTATGTTGGAGTTCTTCAGGTGGTGTACTTCGCAAGGTACACTTGTCACCACAATCATTTCCTGCCGTGATTGAGCAGAGTCTTCCAGAGGGCACTGGGGCCTCATTGGGGTACTCCGTGGATAAGTAAGCAGGGGAAGTAGGAGAGATATCTCCCTCAGGTTCCATCGTATTTGATTCTTTCTCATAGACTGTGTTATCTGAGATGTTTGCAGCATCTTTTGTATAATTGTGGACATAGAGTGGATTCAAGTCTGATCCTCCCTCGTATATCTGGGAAAGGGCATCAGCTAAATAGTTTGTACGTCATGCTGCATATGCCATCTTTGTGTCATACTTTCCTAAGGCACTGAGCCATCTAACATGCTTTCTGCTTGGGTTCTTTGGGGTTCGTAGATGCGCCAGGGGTTGGTGGTCTGTTACTATGGTAACGGTATTTCCTATTAGTACATTGCAGAACTGATTAAGCGCCTCCACTATCGCTAAGGCCTCTTTATCAGTGGTTCCATAATTTGTTTGTGCATTGGTGAATTTTCTACTCTGTAACGCAGCTGGTCGAGCCGTCTCGTATGTGGGTCCCTGTCCTACCCATGCCCCTATTCTCCAAGTCTGCAGTGTCCGTGAGTAGGGAAATTGGTTCCTCACCCTGTATGTCCATTCGTCGCATGACTTGGTGATCGACAATTCACTTTTTTACCATTTTGAACGTGATCTGATGGTTGGTTGTCTATATGAATTCAGCATTCCCCGTTAAATCTGTTAATAGTGCCATTATGGTAGCATGGTATGGGAGGAACTGGGCCACATAGTTTACCATTTCCAGGATGCATTACAATTCTTTCTTGTTTTGAGGTGTTTTCCAACATACAATAGAAGATATTTTCTGGGGGGATGCATGGATTCCTTCATTATCTACTATGTGTCCTAACACTTCCCGCTTATCTGCAAACAATACCGACTTCTTCTGGCTCCCATAGAACTTAGCCTTTCTGAATCAGTCACATACTTGGCATATGTGTATTTCATGTTCCTTTGGTATGTCTGAGAATATGAGAATATCAGCAATGTATACCCATACAAAATGATGTAGGAATTTACTTAGGAGGTCTCCCATTATTCACATAAAGGGTGCTGGTGTGTTCATGTCTCCTTGGAGCATTACGTTCCTGACAAACCCTCCGAATGGGGTTTTGAATGAGTTGAACTAAACACTATCCTTATCCACTCGTGTCTGGAAGTATGCGCCGCTCAAATCATTCTTACTCCTGAATTTTGCTCATCCAATGTGGTTAAGAATCTGATGTTGGTTGGGGATTGACGGACTATCCATCATTGTGTTGTTGTTTCAAATTTTCAAGTCTACCAGAGGGCGGATCCTTCAGTCTGACTTGGGTTGTTCAAACATAGGTGCCGCTCTGGGAACTTCCTGTCGTACTATCACCCCAGCTCGTAATTTCTCATTTATCAGTTTATGAGTTTCTCCTTGTATGCTTCTGGGATTGAGTATGTTGGTTGGTTTCATAGGTCAGTTGGCTCTTTTAGCCAAATGTGATGGATAATCTTTCGTACAGGGGGCAGCGTTTCAGGAACCTTGTCTGAGAATGCATCCTTGTATTCCTCCAATAGTGTTGCTGAGGTTGCGTCTGAAACAGTGGCTCGGAACTCCCCACTTGTTAGTTTGCGTAGCATATGGAGTTTGTCATCAGGAAACCCCACTGCTGTATCCCCATACCCGATAAGGGCGTTGTGTCTTTTTAGAAATGGCATTCCTATTAAGGCATCATATTTCGCAAGGTTTCCTGCCAACCTCTCCTGATTTGTCCATTTCTTTTTTCCGATTCCTATGGTCAGCCCAAATTTCTTGTGGCTGGAAGAGCAGGAACCTTTCATTGCTATGTTGACTGTTGTTGGTTGGGGTAGGGGTTCCGTGGGTATGCTGTGGGTATAGATAGAGGTAGTACTAATAATGTCACAACCGCTTGTTCCTGTATCGAATAGTACCTTTGCTGGATGGCCCTCTATGTGGATGGTTCCTTCTAGTGCGTCACGGGGCCTAACTGTCAGCACTGGTTGTGTCCGGATACTTTCTATTTCTACCAAGTTAATTTCCACTTCATGGTATTTGGTTGCTTCCATGTGGTTCGTGCTCACATCTCGCTTAGCTGTTTTTCCTTTTCCCTTCTTGGCATAGCAGTCCTTTGCATAGTGGCCCTTTTTCCCGCATTCAAAACATATGCCTTCATCGCGTTGTTTCTGCTTTCTATCTTTCTTATCTTTTGAACCTTTGCATTTTGGTTGTTCGTTCCTTGTGTTATCATGTGATGACGATCCTGTACTACTTCACTGCTGCGGTATGTGCATTCGGCAAACTCCTGTTTCATATAGGATGGCGTCCTTTCTCTCAACCCGTTTGACAATCCTGTCAAAGGAGTCTCCATCCTCTTCCATGGGTTCTACCTCCTGGCGTAGTCTGGGATGCATTGCTTCATATAGTCTCTGTTGTAGCATGTATTGAGATACTGTTCCATTGAGCAATCGTCCCTGGTACATTAGGAGATCCATTGCAACCATTGTTATTCTTTCTGTTTTCCTGTTTCGTACTTCTTTGATTTCCTTGAACTTCTTATACAGTTCTTCTGTGTTTTGCGATAACTAGAATCTGTCCCTTAGGTACCTTATCAGGGTTGTTTCTGGTATTTTTTCCTTACTTTTGTAGTGGTTCATGGCTTGGTAATATGCTTCTTCTGCTTTTTCCCATACAGAAGCTTCGGAAGTATGCTCCACTTCCTTCCTTTGTCTTATCTATGTCATGCAGGGCAAGGTATTGGAAAGTGATTGTTACCCATCGATCAAACGCTTCTGGTTTCAGGTCTTCCTTTATGCCCAAGAATATGAGCAGCAATGGGAGTTTGACCTTTGGTCCTGCTCATACGGCCTCCTGACCCAGGTGGTGCGGTGGATTCTCCTGTGGACATATTGTGTTCCGCTTCTTTGCGGCTGGAACTGTCGTCTAACGAGCTTCCTGAAGAGTCCCTGGGGGGTTCTTCCGGAGGTTCAGTCACTACCGAGTGATCTGATTCCTCTTCGTCGCTGTCTTCTTTCTTTGTCATGCGGACAGGTACGCTTTCTTTCTTTGGTGGTTTTACCAGTACTTTCTCTTAGCTGCAGCTTGAGGGGAAGAGCCCAGGGAGGCTTGTTGCTTCCTTTGATATTTCGTCTGTTGATTCGCTAAAGGTCTGCCTGGCCAAATCTGGAGCTAGTGGTCTTTCCACTGCAGCAATTGAAAAATCGCTCCTTGGCTCTTTCGCTTTCTTGGGTTGTGTAACGTGTTCAGGCCGGGCCCTAGTCACGTATCGGTGCGATAGGAGCAGATGGCTTCTTGATCAACAAGAAGCGTGGGCTGTTGGCTAAAGGAGTCTTCGAACAGGGTGTAATTGGGAACCAAAGAAGTAACCGTTCAACTAAGCATATTAAGAATACTGTCCGTCGAAGTCTGCTGTTCCCATCGTGGGAATCAGCGCTCTTTAAATACGGTCTATCGCTTATCTCCAGTATGAGCGATATTCTAAAACATTGTGTGTATTAACCAATACCACATGAAACAATACAAGTATCAAACGATACTGTGAAACCAAATACAAAATAACCTAGTACCCATACCGGTTACACTCCCAAAGTAAAATAACAATTGCACCAAATAAAATAACTTAATGAAATCCTAATAGTCGGTAAACCCACTATTCTCCTGAAAGTCCACATAGGACCCATCCTCATCGTCATCAATATCCTGCAACAATCTCATGTCGTCCTGCAATATCCATTCCGCTCCCTCCAACCATCTTTCCAAACACTCCCCGCATGGCGCTCCATGCACAAAACAACCAGACTCCCAGTAGTGTAGTAGGTCCCCAGAGTTTTCTACTGTCCAGTCCTCTCAATCCTCCGTTTCGACATCGATTCGCCCACAATTCTCACAGTGATTCATATAGAATATCAACCAGTATGCGTTCAGTGGGATGATTTCTCGGTATAGCAGGTACCCCAAAATGAGGTCTCGTCCCTTAATGCTAACTTCTCCATAGTTTGACATTTTGGTTTCTTTCACGTAAGGATAAGGTGGTTTTGTAAAAGGGTTTGGTTCGAAGGAATCTGGTTAAGGTTTGTAGGGTAATGTGCCTTGTAATGGTTTTCGTTCGGAGGAATCTGGGGAATAGTGGGTGGTATTTATGTCTCGGTATTGGCCTCGCTTAGGTGTTGGCCTCGCTTAGGTCTTCAGGGGAAGGAGGGTGATACCTCATTTTGGTTTCTTCCGTCTCCATGCAACTATCACATTTTTCTGTGCTCAGGTAGCACCCACTACCGAAACAGAAAACATGTGACATTGTTTCTCCCCATATTCTTCCTATTGATTCAGTTGTAATTTCAAGGCATCTACCACAAATCTGTATGAATAATCGGTTTGTAAGGTATCGTCTACGGATAATATCCTGGTTCACCAGCAGTCCCATTAGCTGATGGCGCAGTCTCCATGGTACTTGCTCATAGTTTGACATCATAAGGCTGTTGGATAGTGTGTTTGCCCTTTCGCTATTGCCAGTACCCGGTTTCGGCCAGTCGCTCTAGGTACGCAGCTTCATCTTGCATGACCTTATTTTCATCTTCACTGCTTTGAAAGTCACTTTCAAAGTGGGATGACAAAAATCCGTCCTGTATCCCTTGGTCTGTGTCCGGGCGCAGGTGTTGAATTTCTGGCAGGGTTGGGCTCCACGCCACTGTCACATGGTTTATCGTAGGGGGTAACTCGTCCTCCAGTTTGTTGTCTTCCCACCATTGATTAACCAATTCCATTGCATTTTCCAATCCCTCAAGGGGTTCCTAGCTATTCTCTGTTTCCAGGTACCCCGCCCATTTCACTAGGAATTGGTCAGGGTCATACTGTCTTCTATAGTCTCGTATCACTTCCACTTCCCATTCCAGCTTCTCGTTAACCACAATCGGGGGTGGTTTTCCATGGCTCCTTCCAGGGAAGGAAATATCGTCGTTAGGGAGGTATCTTTTCACGGTGGATGCGTGGAATGTCCCTTCTCTGTTTCTGTACATTCTGCCATCCATTTCTACTCTCTAATTTTGTGTATACTCATCGTATCCAATTATCTTGAATGGTCCACGCCAGCGCAGTTGCAATTTTTTGCTGCGTCCTGACTCAGTTGGGAATAAACTTCTGTATACCAGTAATAGTTTATCTTTTCCTATCGGTGTATGGTGTCTGCGTCCTTTTGCTGCCATTGTTGTGCTTCTAAATCGTGCCAATTTGATAGCATTAAATGCCGTGTTCCAGATTGCTTGTGGTTCATTTGACAATTCGTCGGCGGCCGGTACTGCGGAGTTCTTGAAATTCGTTAGGGGAAGTGGTGGGTAATTCTTTCCAAAACTGCTTTATATGGTGACATAGCGAAGGTTTCTGACCACCCTGCATTCAGGTATGCTGCCCTCTCCGGTATGGCATCGAACCAATTGCTTTAGCTTGTGTTGACTAGGTTTCGAAGAGCTGTTTTTAATTCTTGAATCTTTCTTTCGACTTGTCCATTCGTTTCATGGTAGCCTGGTGCCGCTTTGATGTGCTCAATTCCTAATGATCAACACTGCTGTCTCCACACATGTCACTTAAATTGTAGGTCTGCGTCACTTACCATTGATGTTGGGTAACCATGGGGAGTAAATATTTTGTTGCGCAGTAGCTCCCAGGTTGTCATTGCCATTACTTCTTTAGTTGTAGTTATGAGCCATGTGAATCCTGAAAACCTGTCCATTGCACCCAGGATTGTATCATACCCACAAGAGTTGTGGAATGGTCCTGCGAAGTTGATAGCTATCGATTCGAAAATTTCAGAGGGTAAGATAATTGTTTGAGCCTTTCCTTCTGGTAACTTTGTGGGTTCTTTATTTGCCTGACAGGTATGACATTGCGCCACATATGCTCTGAAGTCCATCCGCATTTCAGGCAAGAATAGGTACTCGGTAGCGTACCGCAAGTTTCGTTCAGCACCATTGTGGCCTTTGTTGTGGATTTCGCTAAGGACATACTCCCTCAGTGTCATATTTCCGTATGCAGGGCCTTTTGGGATATACAGGCAGTCTTCCCCATATCTGGTTTTTGCATACAGTATTCCATTTGCAACCTTGTAGGAGGACAAGTCTCCTGTGGAGTCCATGCTCTCATTCACTTTTTTCCAAATTGGTTCCTTTCGGTATGCTGCGATCATGTGTGCTGGGAAAGTCCCAATCATTTCGTTGATTGTCTGTAGGGTATCCTGTTCGTCTTCCATTTCACTTCCTCTTGTTACTTCAGGTTGGTCGTCCTCCTCATTGTCTTCCAAAACATCATATAGCCCATGCCGATATTCAGTCATTGTCAGGGGCATCACTGAGACTATTGTCTCATTGCTAAGGCTTTCTAGCCATTCTGCTCGTCTAATCAGTGGCGGGCTGTCTGGTCCGCGTATTCGAAAAGCCGCTATTGTCGTGGCCATAAGGTTCTCTATTAGTTCTGGTTCTGGCATTTGCAATGCCGGGGCTTCTGGGTTTAGAATTGCCGGGATGGTGTAGGACTGAGGCACTGGGTGGGTGAGGGTGGACAGCGCTTCCCCTGCGCTACTTTGTAACCGGTACGGGTACACATTGTTTTATGTTGGGTTTCACAGTATCGTTTAATACTTGTATTGTTTCGTGTGCTATCGGTTGATACACACATTGTTTTATGTTTGGTTTCACAGCATCGTGTGATACTTGTAGTGTTTCGTGTACTATCGGTTGATACATACCTTGTTTTATGTTTGGTTTCACAGTATCGTTTGATATGTAAATTGTTTTGTGTACTATCGCTTAGTACACACATTGTTTTGCAATGTCACTGATACTGGAGATAAGCAATATGCTGTATTTAAAGACCGCTGATTTCTGCGATGGGAACAGCAGACTTCGACAGACAGTATTCTTTACAATATACTTGGTTGAACGGTTACTTTGCTGATCTCCTATTACACCCCGTTCGAAGCCTCCTTTAGCAAGCAGCGCTCGCTTTGTGCTGACCACGAAGCTATCTGCTCCTATTGTACCGGTACCTAACTAGGGCCTGGCCCGAACACGTTACATACTTGGTCTGCCGCTAACAGTTTGTTGCCACTCCTAGTGATTGATTGGAGGGGACTCCAGAGGACTTGGGTCGATTTCTGTACTTGGAGGGCTTGGTCCTTCGCTGGGTGGGTAAGCGGTCTGGTTCTTCCGCCGTCCAGAGCGCTTGTTTGTGAATTTGATCTCAGTTTGATGATATGGACAATGGTCCACATAGCAGTGCGAGTAGTGAAGTTTGCTATGTTGGAGATCGTCGAGTAGAGGACTTCAGAGAGTGCACTTGTGACCCCAATCATTTCCCACAGTAACTGAGCAGGGGCTCTCAGGAGCCACAGGGGCCTCATCAGGGTACTCCATATTGGAGTGAGGAGGGGAGGTAGGGGGGAAGTGTTGCTCGGGCTGCATTGTGTTTGATTCTTGCTCGTAAACTGCGTTATCCGAGATGTCATCTGCTTCCCATGTGAAGTCGTGGACATAGAGTGAGTTCAAGTCTGATCCATCCTCGTATATCTGGGAAAGGGCGTCAGCTAAATGGTTCGTGCTTCCTGGCGCATAGACTATCTTTGCGTCATACTTTCCTACCGTACTGAGCCATCGAACTTGCTTTCTGTAACGGGAGCACCCCTAGGAAGATGGATCCCAAGGTTGCGACCGCAGCAAACAACTTCAAACTTATCGCCAAAAGTTCACACAGATGTAAGAGTAAGGTAAACGGTAAAACTTGGTATCATTAAGCCTGACGCTGCACTCAATTAAGGTCTCGGGAGGATTGATTGTTGGAGTAGGAGAGTTCTCGCATACACTTTCAGGTAGTTTTATCTTATACCAGAAACTCCCCCATCAGTTTACTCCAACCATTCGAGTACACCCTTCTCCACCAAGGGTGGTCCAGCACGTCTCCTGGAACACCCTTCGGGCATGCATGTGTCGACACACTCTAGTCGGCGTTCACCTTATGCGGTTATCGTTTCTGCGGTGCATTTCCATTTTGCCCCCTGGAGTGAAAACTTCTGCACATCGGTGTCTTGCCAGACGCTAACAGTCAAGACACCTCATGAACTAGACTATCTATGACACCCTTCCCATATGCATTGATCTCTACTTGACTCCGGAGGCTACCGTGAGCGGTTTATCTATTTCCTATTTGCAGGTCTCGGGCTTCCGGGGTCTTTCGCAGAGTACGGTAGTCCGGGAGTGATGCAATGGGCGCTACCCATGACCACTACCTCGGATCTACCTTATCTGTCGTAGGAATCATGCTTTTAGTGTCTCCGCACTTCCCTTTCAGAGCGTATAGCGTTGGGAGCACGTTCAGGCTTCGTAGGTGTAAAACTCTCCCAGTCGCCCCAGCACCACCCGGGACTACCTTTTGGACCCCCACGGTTAATACCCGTTAACTCCGTCAGTTTTGGTCCGTTTTACTCCGAACAACTTGGAGGAGGTACTCCACCTTCCACCCTATGCCCCCTGATATACCCTGCAAACAGCTTACGGTCGACCGGACGGCAGCGACGTATACGGTGTTGCAAGCATGTCTGCAAAGATCCCTCTTTGCTTGACTGTACACAACTACATAACCGTTTGCCCATGACATCCGGGGCTCAAGGCGGGGCCGGAGGGGTATGATAGGAATAATGTCTTCAATTTACAGCTTCCTCAAAGCTACGTAGCTCGCACAATAGTACTCCCCGGAACCCCAGATTCCAGTATCATGCATGGCTTCGCATAACAAACATTCCAGTCAATTTTCCCAAACTTCCCGAGGGACTTCGTATTGAAAGGTAGGGTAACTCAGGACTCTGGGCAGGGTGACCCAAGCCCCAAGGCAGGGTAACCTGATCCCGAGGGTAGGGTAACGTTGTCTAGCGGACAAGTTAACTTTTCCCTGTTACCCTGTCTATCCCGTCGCCGATGATAGACCTTTCTGACCTGTCTCCAGTTACCCGGCCTAGCTGAGCAACTGCCCCTTCATAAGTCCCTAAGTACGCTGACACCGCTCCAGCGTGTATCCAGGTACCTCAGTCCCTGACCAGCCAATTCTGTTAATTCTTGGAGCCCGGGCCATCGGGTCTCCATAGGTCAAGTACTTACTTGCCTGCCGGTTCCTATCAGTTCGCCTCCTGGCTACCTGTATGGGTATAGGTTCCGTTTGCCATAGCTCATGTATGCTGGGTCGTTACACTTTCTGCTTCGATTCTCCGCAGTCCGTAGATGAGTCAAGAGTTGGTGGTCCGTTACTATCGGAAAGGTATTTCCCATTAGGACATTGTGGAACCGGTTAAGCACTTCCACTATCGGTAAGGCCTCTTTATCGGTAGTTCCATAATTCATCGGTGCGTTGGTGAACTTCCTGCTTTGTAATGAGGCTGGTCGAGCTATCTCATATGCCGGTCCCTGTCCCACCTATACTCCTATTCCTAAATCTGCGGCGTCCGTAATTAGCCAAATTGGTTCCTCGCCGCGTATGTCTATTGGTCGCATGACTTCATAATTGATGATGCGCTTTCTTCCCATCTCCAATGTGGTCTGATAGGTGGTTGTCCATGCAAATTCCGCATTTCCCGTCAGATCCATTAGCGGTGCCGTCCAGGTAGCATGGTGTGGGAGGAACTGAGCCACATAGTTCACTATTCCTAGAAAGCCTTGCAATTCCTTTTTGTTGCAAGGTCTTTCCTAACCTGCAATGCTTGATATTTTTTGGGGAAAAGCATGGATCCCCTCTTCATCCACTATGTGTCCTACTACTTCCAGACTATTTGCGAATTGTACTGGCTTTTTCTTGCTTCCATAGAACTTTGCCTTTGTGAGTCGATCACATACTTGGTGTATATGTTTCTCGTGTTCCTCTGATGTATCTGAGAATATGAGAATATCATCAATGTATACCCATATAATATGATGTAGAAATTCGCTTAGGAGGTCCTCTATTATCCGCATGAAGGTTGCAGGTGCATTCATGTCTCCTTGTAGCATTACTTTGCTGACAAATCCTCCAAAGGGGGTTTTAAATGAATTGAACTTAACACTGTCTTTGTCCACTTGTGTTTGGAAGTATACGTCACTTAGGTCAATCTTACTCCCGAATTTTGCTTGTCCTATTTGGTTAAGAATCTGTTGTTGGTTAGGAATCGATAGACTATCCATGATCATGTTGTCATTTTAAATTTTCAAGCCTACCAAAGGGCGGATCCTTCCGTCTAACTTGGGTTGTACAAACATAGGTGCCGCTCCGGGAACTTCCTGTCGCACAATAATTCCAGCCCGTAATTTCTTGTTTATCCAGTTCATGAGTTTCTCCTTGTATACTTCCGGGATCGAGTATGTTGGTTGATTTTGTAGGTCGGTGGGATCTTTTAGCCGAATGCGGTGGCTAATCTTACACAGCGGGGCTAGTGTTTCAGGGACCTTGTCCAGGAATACATCCTTGTATTCTTCCAACAATGCTGCTATGGTGGTGTCTGACACAGCGGCTCGGATTTCCCCGCTTGTTGGTTTGCATAGCACCTGCAGTTTGTCATCGGGAAACTCCACTGCTGTATCCCCACACCTGATAAGGGCATTGTGTCTTTTCAGGAATGGCATTCCTATTCAGGCATCATATTTCCCGAGATTTCCTACCAACATCTCCTGATTTGTACATTTCTTTTTCCCGATTCCTACTGTCAGACCACACTTCTTATGGCTTGAGAAGCGGAAGCCTTTCATGGCCATATTGACTCTTGTCGGTTGGGGCAGGGGTTCCATAGAGATACCATGGGTAGAGATAAAGGTAGCGCTAACCATGTCGCAGCCGGTTGTTCCCGTGTCAAATAGTACCTTTGCTGGGTAATGTTGTATGTGAATTGTTCCCTCTAGAGCGTCACGGGACCTGATTGCCAGGATTGGTTGCCTTCGTAGGCTTTCCATTTCCACCGAGTTAATTTCCACTTCAACGTATTCGGTTTCTTCCATGTGGTTCGCACTTGTTTCTCCCTTAGCTGTTTTTCCTTTTCCTTTTTTGGCATAGCGATCCTTCGCATAGTGCCCCTTTTTCCCGTATTCGAAACATGTGCCTTCATCACGTTGTTTCTGCTTCTTGTCTTTCGAATTCTTGTGGTATGGTTTATCCTTCTTTGTTTTGTCCCGCGATGATGAATCTTTGCTGTTCTTCTGCTGTGGTATGTGGGTTTGGTAAACTCCTGTTTCATACAGGATAGCATCCTTTCGCTCGGCCCTCTTGACTATCTTGTCAAAGGAATCTCGCGCTTCTTCCCTCGGTTCTACCTCCTGGCGTGCTCTGGGATCCATTCCTTCATACAATCTTTGCTGCAGTGTGTACTGAGATACCATCCCGGTAGGCAATCGTCCGTGATACATTAAGAGATCCGTCGCGACCAAGGTTATTCTTTCTGATTTCCCATTTCATACTTGCTGGATATCCCTGAACCTTTTGTATAGTTCTTCCGTGTTCTGTGAGGATTGGAATCTTTCTTGCAGGTATTTTATCAGAGTCATTCCTCAGATTTTTTCCCCACTCTCATATCGGTTCATTGGTTGGTGGTATGCTTCCTCTGCTTTTCCGGTATAGAAGCTCCCAAAGTACGCTCCACTTCCTTCCTTGGTTTTTTCCACTCCGTGCAGGGCCAGGTATTGAGAAGTGGTTGTTACCCATCTATCAAATACTTCAGGTTTTAGCTCCTCTTTTTCGCGCGAGAACGAGGGTGGCAGCAGAAGTTTGATTTTTGGTCCTGTTCGCCCAGCCCCTGGCCCGGGCGGCGCAGCGGATTCTCCTTCAGACATATCCTGCTCAGACTCTTCGCTACTGGAACTGTCATCTGGCGAGCCTTCTGCCTCATCTCTAGAATCTTTGTCCAGAGGTTCTGCTTCCACCGAGTGGTCTGAGTCTTTGCTATCTTTGCCTACCTTCTTTGGTGTGTCGACAGGTAGGCTGTCTTTCTTTGGTGGTTCCGCCAGTGCCTTTCTTTTGCTGGGGCTAGGGGGAAATAGCCCAGGAAGGCTTGTTGCTACCTTTGCTAATTCGTCTGTTGATTCGCTAAAGGTCTGCTTAGCCAAGTCTCGCGCTAGTTGTCTTTCTGCTTCGTCAATTGAGAAGTCACTCTTTGGCCCTTTTGGTTTCTTGGGTTGCCTTTTCTTGGCAAGGCCTTGTCCTGGGACCTGCTTCCCACTTTGAGTCTCCAGTGACTCAATGGTGTCGTGTTGGCGAAGCCGAACCTCTCTTGGTTCTGCCACTCCCCACTGCTAGCTTCGCTGTTGGAGGCTTTGTAGGTTGATCAGTCCAGGTCCATGCAGGTTTCTTAACCACTTGCGGAGGTTGAAAATATGTAAGGTGTTCGGGCTGGGCTCTCGTCACGTAGCGGTACGATTGGAGCAGATGGCTTCTTGATCAACAAGAGGCGAGCGCTACGTACTAAAGGAGGCTTAGAACGGGGTATAACAGGTGTTCAAAGAAGTAACTGTTCAACCAAGTATATTAAGAATACTGTCTGTCCCAGTCTGCTGTTTCTATTGCGGAAATCAGCGGTCTTTAAATACAGCATATCGCTTATCTCCAGTATGAGCGATATTCCAAAACTTTCTGTGTATCAACCCATAGCACATAAAACAATACAAGTATCAAATAATACTGTGAAACCAAACATGAAACTCACCTAGTACCCGTACTGGTTACAAATACTGTGAAACCAAATATAAAATATTTAAAGTACCAAGCAATACTTTCAAAACATAACAAGTATCAAAAAATACTATGAAACTAAATATCCTTAACCTAGTACCTGTACTGGTTTCAGAATTAGTATTCATAATATATGTACATTTTCTTTATTCTAATTACTATTCCTGTTTACTATATTTTTGTCTTTTATTGATTGTATCAACTTATATCATACCTTCTTGTAATAAACTTGCAGTTATAATACTCCCAAAATATTTTGACTAATATTTTATATTTTACAGTTGTATTGTTTTGGGTATTCAATTTAATTGCTATATCTTAAGTGACTATAGCTATTGGATATATAAAATCAGGCTTAGTTCTGAAACACTATTTATACAAATTTAGGATACTATAAGCCTATAGATTAATAGTTAGAAGCCCTATAAAAATAATACTAGAGTGGAACTACTGTATTGTAGAACAAGTATTATACTTACTAGTATTATCATGCTGATAGCACTTACTCTCTTAGTATTTTTTAGCACATAGCTCAAGTCTTGGCATGTTTGGCTATGTAACTGTTCTTTTCAAAGAACCTTGTTTTATATGTCATTGTAGATTAGAAAATTCCTAGATAACTGTTGTTATTCTTTTACTCTACTTGCTCTTTCTTTCTTTTATTCCATCTAGCTGGCTATAATATATAGTTTGAGAATTGGTAAGTGTCAACCCCATTGCAGGAGGTTTCCAACAAAGTATTTCCTACCCAACTCTTGTCCAATTTACTTAGAAAAACAGTAAAAATATTAACCAAGTAAAGGAAAACAAAAGTACAGTTTTTGGAATTAGTAGAAGCTGCTAGGAGGATGGCAATTGGCCATTGGGAAGGTTAAGTTTAAATATAAAATTACAGATCTTCATAGTGCATGATAGGAACAAACGGTGAAGTTGGAATTGAAGGATAATGGTGATTGATAGAGTTTTCCTCCACTTCCTCCTCTTCTCATCTAAGCTATCAGCACAGTGTGCTCAGCACCACACTAGCCCTAATACCTATTCTCTATAGAAACCTAGGTTCCCTCTAGTTACATAGAATATCACTACAGCTGCCTTTCCCGCAAAAATAAGTTCCCGCTTCTATCTTCTTTCTAGAGTTGTAGTAAATATCTACTCTTTGTACAGGGTCAAACCTTTCCAAGCTACATGTTTGCAAACTTAGAACTTCCCCATAAATATGATAAACACCTCTCCTATATCTCTCGAGACCATAAACGATTTCCCATTATTGTGCACAGCCAGTATTGTCCCCTGGAGCAGATTCAGTACTCTCCACTTCCTTTTCCACCCACTACATTGTAATGGTTTTTCTGTCCTCAATTCCTGAGACAAACCCGCCTCTTCATGCTCCTTGAAGTCGGCTAGTACTTCTTCAGCATGTGTCAGATTTTCCAATGGCTCCCAGGTATGCCCTTCTTTGTTAACCCATTTGACCTCGAACTCAACTCGTCCTCCGTTATTCATGTTACGCTGTCTGGGCAATATTTTCTCCAATTCAAAGGATGCCTCACTATCAGGAAAACCATGATTCCCTTCAATGCAAAGAGGTAGAGGACCATCCTGTTGGCACGAGTGATCAACTGTCGACTTCTTCACCATATAAATATTCACCATTTGGGAGAGTTTCCAATGTCTAGGGAAATCAGCAATCGCGAAGGCATTCACCTCTCTTGTCTTTCCGAGCTCAAATTCTCCCATATACCCATTGCTGGAGTGCCTTCCGATAGGAGTTGTCAGGCTGGCCATCTGTAGTACCACCATTCACATATGTAACAGGGAGATTGCAGATAGAAATATAGACCTTCTCTCCAGTCTGGAAAGTATGTGGGCGATGAGGCTTGTTTGCTAATATCATATAGTTTTCCTGAGCATGAAGCAAGTTTTGCCAAATTTCAACCAAGATGTCGTACATGCATTGGGCAAAGCTTTGGCCTGAGCTTATAGAATTTGTCTCATTACCCCTCTTCTTACCAACCCACAAGGCTCTCTCTGCCAGCCCATGTCTGACAGCTGCAATTGTATTTAGTGGCATTCTCAGAACATAACTAAGGTCCGCTTCCAATAGAGTCATCTTGTTTCCTGTTTGTATTGTAGAATTGTAGGCAAATTCAGCTAATGGAAGTAATCTATCCTAGCTCCGTTGCCTGTTGGTTGCATAGTCACGCAAATATCGTTCAACTATACTATTTGCTTTTTCAGCTAGCCCATCCGTCTGTGGGTAAAAGGCAGTACTCATAGCCAGCTTGATTTTCCAGATCTCCATCAGCTTTTTCCAAAAGTCAGAGGTGAAGTGAATATCATGATCTGATACTATTATGTTGGGTAAGCCATGTAAGCGTACAGAATATTCTAAGAACAGCTGGGCAAAATCGGTGGCCGACATTGCCTCCCTTGTCACAACCCAGTGTGCTCGCTTGGTTAGCCTATCAATAAAGGTGACGATAGTGTCATTTCCCGCCTCCGTCTGTGGTAGCTTTGTAATAAAATCAATATTGATTCTTTCCTACCGGTTTTTTGGAATATCGAGTGGCTGTAGTAGACTGTATGGGACTTAATTTAAACTCTTTGTCTAGTGGCATGGCCCACACCCATGTACCTACTGCCTCATCTCCTGTAATAACCGTGGCCAATAAAATCACTGAGCAATTGCAGAGGCAGTTCGTCTTGCCCCAAAGTGGCCCCCCGATAGACTATCATGAGCCTCATACAAGATTAACCTTAGAAGCTCAGGATTTCTAGATATACAAAGTGTACCAGACTGAGTATGTATTATAAAGCCGTCTGAATCAAGCTGGTATAACCTCGATCATGCTTGCTGTTGTTGAGACTTAGCATACTGTACTTTCACACTAGGTATCCACTCTTAGTGCTCCCCTTTTAACCCATTCAGTACATCCCGAAAGTATGGATCCTCCATGTATTCTTTCCAAACCTGTTCAAGCCATGACGTACTTTCTTCAACTAGTAGTGTAGAGTGTGTTACATCATCAATATTTTTACTCATATTAACAGAGGGCAGTGGGGGGTCCTTATAGTCCGGGCCTCTACTCAAAGTATCCTGAATCTAGTTCTTTGTCCCAGGGAGGTAATCAATTTCTATATCAGACTCCTGAAGGTCCTGTAAGACTCGCATTTGCCTTGAGGAAAGTTTGGGTTGAGTGAGAACATGATGCAAACTTGCATGATCAGTGGAGACCTTTACTCACCTACCACCACCAAGGAGATAGTACCGCCAGTGACTCAATGCATCCCTGAGAGCCAGTAAATTTTTATCATAAGTCGAATACCAGCTCTCTGCATCAGTCAGTTTTCTAGAAAAGTAGGCCAGGATCTTTTTCTCACCAGGACTTTGTTTGCTCTGACCCTCCACTTAGCGGAGTGTCGCCCCTTCTGCAAATCCTGAGGCATCTGTTCTTACAATGAACTCCAAATTGTCTTTTTCTGGTAGGGAGAGAGCCAGATGTTGGCAAATTACATCCTTCAACTTAAGCATAGACTCTTCAATTGTAGATAGCATACCTTCCTCCTGGATCATCTCCTCAAATTCTGTTTGGTCGATATTGAGTAACCTAAATAATTGTAGAGCGTATAGTGCAAAATACAGTGTAAAACAACGGTAGACTCCTGCTAGCCCAAGGAATGACCTAACATCTTTTGGGGATTTCACCATTGGCCAGTCTTGAATAGCCTTAATCTTTTCTTCTGTAATCCTTATACCATCCTTTCCAATATCAAAGCCAAGAAAATTCACTTCTGAAGCAAAGAAGGAGCACTTCTTCACCTTCAGAAGAAAATTATGGCTTCTTCTTGACTCCAGACCCTTTTGTATATGATATTCATGATCTTCCTGCATCTCTGAAAAGATTAAAACATCATTGAGGAATACTACACAATATACTTTGTACTCTTCCAAAACTTCCGTAATCATATGCATAAACCCTGCCAGAGCTGTCGCAATGCCCTGTAGAATAACAAGCCATTCAAATAGCCCATCCGGCCCAACAAAGGCTGTCATTTCTATATCAGATGGCACAACCCAGTTCTGATGGTATTCTAACCAAAAGTCAATTTTCGAAAACCACTACTTCTCTTGTAGTTGATCTATTAGCTCCTCTGGCTATGGAAGTGAAAAGTGGTCCATGACTAAGATAGCATTTAATACTTGATAGTCAATTACCATCCGGAGTTCGCCTGCCTCCCCACCTGGCTTAGAGACAAAAAGCACAGGTCCTGCAAACAGCAACTTTGATTTTGAATCCAACCTCAGTCCAGATATTCTCATGTCTGCCACTTGTACTCTGTCCATTCGGCTGCGGTTAGCCTATACGGGCTCCGGTAAGGTGCTTCCAATCCAGGGAGTAATCGTATCTGAAAGTCACCAAATCATTCTCGAAACAGGGGTAGGCCTTTTGGTTCGTGAAAAAGGTCCTCAAATTCTCTCCTTATTTTCCCTTTGAGAGAATACAAAGCACTCATCAAGCTTCCCTCCTGTTCAACTCCATCTGACCTGAGGCAATCATCGGATATATCTGCTTGTAAGCCTATTTGGCCAGCTTCTGCCATCCCCCCAGTTGAGTAGTAAGCCTCAATCTCAGCCATTACTACCTCTACAACTAGTTGCTCGCCTTGGCTATCTGCTGCTGTTATGTATTTTATTTTATCTTCCTTCCCATCTTCCACCTCATATTCGTAGCCATCCAACTCCATAGAGCTCCCACATTCTCCCTTACTTATATTTACACTATCTTGTATCCCAACTATGTGAACTCTCCATCCTTCCATAGCCTCTTCTTGCCATCCCAATTTCAAGACATTCCACTAGTAGTGAATATCATGCTCCATCTCGGCCAACCACTCCTTGCCTAATACAATATCATATTTAACCAAGTTGAATATAATAAACCACCCATGATAGATGTACCTATTCATATCTAATACTAACTCCACTTTCCTTAATGGAACCTCTATAATTGTGTTTGCCATTGTGATCTTAATTTCTCCACCTTCTTTAACCGCTAATGTCTCTTCTGTAAGCTTTTCCATCTTTGTCAAAAACTGAGGCCAAGCGAACTTATAACTGGCACCACTGTCGCTCAAAACGTGTGCAGTCAAGCCTTGTTGATAACTATTATCGTTTCCCCTTTCTTCCGGCCGTATCCAATCCACCCGCAAGTGTCTCAAAACAGAAACGTAAAAGTGTAGAAGACTTGAATTGTGGTTACTATTACTCACAGACCCATACATAATAACACTATTCAAACTCTCCTCCCTTCTCTTACAATCTGCCTTCCTTCCACCATGGACTAGTTTGCACTCAATACCAGTCCAGATTAGTTTTTTGACACCCCATATACTGGTGAACCACCAGTCACAAATCTCCCTCCTGTTTTGCCCTCCTGATTCAGCCCACCACTAGTACCATCTGTAGGCAAACCAGTTCTCTTGTTTGGCTTAGGGCAAGAACAGGCAAGATGACCAAGCCTTTTACAGTTGTGGCACTGAATATTTGCAAGACAATTAGACCCAACAATGCAAGAAGTGGCACAACTAGCAGTATTTTGACTCTTCAGAATATAGAGTGCTGAAATCTCCGAAGTAGGTTTAGCCAATAAGCTTCTCTGAAAGAGGGCATTATCGAGTTCAGCAACATGTTCCATGCAATCACTCAAGTAAATTGGCTTATTAATCATATGGAGCAGGCGAAGGTAAGTAATGAGATTACCCCTCATACTTGGATTATCTTCTAATTGTTCTTTATAGGCATCCAAGACTTGGGCTTCGAGAAGGGCAGTGTGAGGATTGAGTTCTGAGCGAACCTGATGGAAGATCTCCTTAAAGGCAGCCACTGAACCATTTTTTGAAATCCACAACTTCCTCCATGTTTCTTTTAGCATGTCAAAACTACATCAAGAGGAAGATATTCCGCCCTCAGCTTCTGTTGAAAATCCTCCCATGTGGTAATCTTCTCGATGGGAAACATGTGTCTCCCTCATGTTGCTGCTGCATCCTTCAACTGCATCACTGCATATGTTCTCCAGCCATCATGTCTTGCTCTACTATCCTCATCAATCCATCCGATCTATTGACTTCTCAACTTAAGATGACATTGAAGCTCATATAAAAAGTTGGAAACTCCAGGCAAGGTATGCTCACCTGAGAAGGTAGGGAGAATGCAGTGACCTGTATCGGACATTGTAAACTTTAGTGCCTTGACCGGTGGTAGGGAAGCATCGACATCAGCAACATTGCTCCCAGCACTTAGTAACCGAATCAATTGCGTATTGCTGGTCTCCGTAGTTTTCAGCCTTTCCTCTAGGCTCTTCACTTTTTCTGTAAGCTCAAGGACCACTGGTCCACTGAGGTATTCCGCCAAAGTGTCTTCCAACCCCTGGATATCAATAGCTTTCTTCACCAGCTGTTCCTCATAGCTCTCTACAGCTTCAAATTCTTCATCTTCAAATGCTTCGATAAATCTCTTCATTTGGCCATCGTCGGAGGCAACACCCTGCTCAATTACCCAATCGCGATATCACTTATACTCAGCCGTATGCTCTTCTTCCTCCTCACCAACAAGTGAGAAAGTCTCTCCATCGTACACAGGGGCGTCTCTACTCCCTTTGCCCTCCTCATGAACCGCTCCAAGACCTCCTATCACTAATGACTCATGTAGTGGCTGACCTTCCTGGGTGCCTTGTCATCCATTTTCCTTGTTTCCAGTATCTGCCTCCACAAAGTAGTCGGTTAATCTCCAGCCCTTTCATACTCCGCTCAAGCTCCTAGATGATCCATCATTTAGCCTAGCCATCAGTCCACTTGCTGCAAACTCTCCTCCTTTTCTACTGTCTTCTGTACCTTTTTGCCTCCTGTGGATTTTTCTTTTTTTTTGCCACCAAGAAACTAAAATCGTTAGCTTGTACAGGAAATAGCTGTTGCTACCAATTTGATAGGAACAAACAGTCAAGTTGGAATTGAAGGATGATGGTAATTGATTGAGTTTTCCTCCGCTTCCTCCTCTTCTCTTCTAAGCTATCGGTGCAGTGTGCTCAGCACCATACTAGTCCTAACACCTATCCTCTATAGAAACCTAGGTTCCCTCTAGTTACATAGAATATCACTACAGTGCAATGCAATATCAGAAAGCTGACTAATTATCATTTCTGAGTATTACATAGCTAGGAAGGCAAACTGATAGCAAGATCAATGTAGAATACATCATAAAGAATTATAATAAATTTAATACTGCTATAGAGTAACTTAAGAAGTAAATACAATAAAGCTACTATATAATATTGGCCAAATTAGTAGTCAACTCAGGAAATAATTTCATAAGATAAATCTCTTGCAAGCTAAAATAATTTGCAGAAGTAGAAATTAACTCTTTTATCAAAATATTACATAGAATTAAATACTATTCAAGCTAATATCCAAGTCAACTATATTAGTTTTAGTTGTATATAGAGACAAGAATGAGAGTTTATTGTAATAGTATAGCTTATAGCACAATTGGCTTTAACAAAAAAATATAGCAGCCATTGTAGAGTATTAAGACTACAAATGGTTATATTAAATTAATATAATATATGTATAATATATTCTCTTATTACATTATTTATACCACTTCACAATCTATTACTCAGTGGCTTGGAACTTCTGCCACACAGCCACTGTTGCATCAGGCAGTGCCACATGGTTGACACTCTTCTCTTCTTGAACCATAATATCTTATTGTTACTGGGAGGTAGGTTTTAAGACAAGAGTCACGAGACCGAGTGATCTGATTAGATGGAATATCAGATCAGATCCCACTTTTAAGATAGTCGTGTAGTATGATACATACTAAGGTTATGACACCGGACTTTTACAGTTTTGGTCAAAAGCCTGGGAACACGGTAAACCCAACCCTGTCGTGACTGGTCAAAAGAGTATGAAAGGGATTTTCTTTCCGGAACTTCGATAAATAAATTGCCATCTTGTTTTTTATTAATATTCTTATCCTGGGTGCTTTTTTCGGTTTTCTTTGTTATTGGTGTTGCTCAGCGCCCTGCCCTGTATCGATCGAGTGGATATCGACGCCGAATTCAATGGTGGTATTCTTAAGTTTGCTGAACGAACATTATTAGTTTCTATTATCTTCTAAGCATGATAATATCATAGTATTTATATCCCGATGTTTGTTATGTCGGTTGTAATCTGTATTATATAATACCCAGTTGAATTCCTCCGAGAGCATATTCACTATCAGCACTCACTTCCCGGGATCCCCCCCATACTATTTGTATGGTACTCCAAGTTAATTAAAGCTTACTTAATTTTAATCTCTTTTATAATAATAGCAATATTATTATGGTAATACAAGTACTGTACTATTACAAAAAATAAAAAGCAGTAGATTGAGTTTTATGACAACATAGTATTTCCCTTATCGTAGTAAATTATTTAAACCCGTATTCCTTACTTCATTTACTTTCATCCCTCCTTCAACCCGTAACTTTAAGCTTTAAGCTTACACCTGACCCTCAATTCAAACTCATTTCAGTCAGGGACAACAAACGAAATATACCAAAGACGATCGATAAAACATATTATCACAATGACTGAAATATTTTCCCACCACCTCTACTACCATTATGCCTGCGGTCACACCTTCCGGGTAGAGGAGCGAAGAGTTTGCAATCTACCGAACACCCCCTTCCTACAAGACCAGCCCGAGATCATTCTACTAACAGAGAGTTGTGTTTCTTGTAACAATTCTCTCTCCGCTATCCTTGAGGCTGACTCGGAGTCCAAACAGCTGAGTCACACATGCCTTTCACCTGAACGTTATATTCTCATTCAGCAGTGGATTGATAGTCTTCCTTCTCATAATTCTCAAGAGAATTTGGAAGATGTTAGGATGGATCCTCATACGGATATCACTCCCGTAACGGATTTCGTTGAACAGAACTCTGGGAGAAGGAGGGTTAGATGCTGGGAGAAGGAACCGTGGGTCGCTAATTATACCAGTACTAAATGATCTGCTCTATGATAGTTATTCTCATTGCGATAGCTTGAGTTGAGCGGCCTTCTTCCAGCGCTTTTGCGATAAATAGATGTCTAGAGTCGGTTGAGAACTTGGACTGAGGATATTTGTGAAAGCGGTCAAGCCTATTATGAAATTTTATTGTATTTGTTTTACCATCTTGTACAGTACAGATAAACTCGTAAGGCTGGGCCTGATCTATTTGCGGAGTTCAAATTTCTTTTTTGCAAGTACATACCTGTTACAACGATAAAATAAAAGGTGATAAAAAGGGGACTATCCGAGTCTCCGTCAAAAGCGTTTCTGAATTAGGTATTAATACCACCATCACTGATGATGGTATCACAGTTGGATGCTCTCGTGAGGAGCCTGGACGATCGTGAAGCGGGGGGTTGATCAACTTCAACAAACGGATAATAACCTAACCCTCTTCCACCGCTAAGTACTGTTTGAGACTCACTTGTATCATACTCACCTGTTTTTATTCCCTATGTCCGTGAAAACAGCGAATCTTATTTGTATATCCAGAGAACCGAACAATAAAATTCCCCAGCGATAGTTGAGAAAATCCTCTGCTCCTCCGGCTTGTGTCATGGAACTGTTTCCAGTTCCCATTTCCGATCAGTTGGTGAGGATATTTTGAGAGAAGGGACCTGCGGGGGGGTTTCCGGTACAGTTTCCGTAGTCTACTCGAGTACAGTACTCGTTCAGCAACTCGGCTCAACCTAAATTACAGGAGATTTCGAGTGATAAACTAACCTAGGGTTAGGGTTACCATGAGTGATGAAATCTTGGCGCGCACAAATCCCCAGCTATTTTTCTCCGGGTGTCATGCATAAGAAGGAGAACAAACCCATCAATTCTACACCGGAAACCGCTGAACGTGGCTCAGAATGCCCGGGCGTGTGAAACTCACCTCCGCCACACCAGTGGAGGCAATCCCTTCCACAAACCCACCAGCGACAAAAAATCCCGTTCCTCTAGCCAAGGGATCTCGAAAACGCTCGGCATCCCCTGCGAGCTCCCCCCCGAGCCCCAAATTGGCGAAGAAAACTGCGGGGGGGACTAACACTGAGCTCGGTGAGCCGGTACCGGAGCGAGCGCTGGAGAAGAAAGCAGCTGGCAAACCTCGAGAGAAGAGTATCATACCACGGCCGCGTTTACCATTGAAATTCCTGGGTCAAAGGGCTAACGTGGTCTACCAGAATTTCCATGCACCGAACCTGGCTGTGACAAGCGCTTCGCCCGTCCCTGCCGCCTGACGGAGCATCTACGAAGTCACACTGGCGAACGGCCTTTTCGATGTTCGGTTGAGGGGTGCGATATGTCCTTCCTCAGGGAGTCACATCTTAAAGCGCACACTCGAGCGAAGCATCTGCAAGACAAGCGCTACGTATGCACGTTTGTCATCCCCGAAGGGGAGGAGGATAAGCTTGGAAATTTTGGGTTCAAGAGAGTTGCAGGAGAGGGCGGGGAGGTGGTTGGCGGTGGGAGGGTGTGCGGGGCCAAGTTTACTACGAATCAGCACCTTAAGAGGCATTTGGAAAGCCACCAGAAGACTTTTCCGCATGTTGTGGGTTTTCCCTTTAGGGGGTTTTGCTTGTGGAAATGGGGCTGATAAGAATTGCATAGTGTGTGGATTATCCCCCCTGTAATGAGGGTTTCCGAAAACGTGGGCCGCTGGCAAGACATATACGAGAAGTCCACTGCGGGCTGCTTCCGTGGGCGTGTCCTCATATGGACGCCGATGACCCTGCGAAACATTGTTTATACGCTAGCGACACAAAACGGAAGCTGGAGACCCATATTGCATCCCGGCATAGCGGTTTCCCAAAACTCCGATTTTGGTGTGACATTTGCCGGAAGAACCCCGATCTGCCCCCGCTGGAGGATATATCTACAAACGACACGGCCTTCCCCATCCAACGCACAGTTCTGCCGGACACAACTTCTTTTAACTCTTACAGAGAGCTCCGTGCACATACCTATGCAGCTCATCCACCAACCTGTCCGCACTGCTCCCACCGCTCCCCCAATTATAAAGCTTTAAAGCTGCATATACACAACAAACATGACATACCCCTCGACAAGCGTAGAACGCATATCTGTGAGATATGTGGACAGGGCTTGACCAAACCCCAGTACGTCAAAACTCACATCAGGATCGTGCACAAGGGATGCCGCCCATTTGTTTGTCCGCACTGTCCAAGGGATTATCAATACAAAGCCCCGCTTCAGAAACACATTGCCCGTGCGCATAATACAAACCCAGAGATCAAGTCCGGAGAAGAGAAACCCAGGAGACCCAGGGCACTGATCAGGAGGTTGGGGCTTATTGAGGAATTGAGTGGCTATGGGTACGAGAATTCTGGTAGGCATATCGCGTGCCTTGTGGATGGATGTCGATGGAGGTATGCCAGATTGTATGATTTGAGGAATCATCTAGGGAGTGCGAATGGGCATGGATTCAGGCCGGAGCAGGTTGATGAGCTGATGATTGGACTGGAGAAGGATGGGCTGGACGAGGATGACGACGAGAGCGGGAGCGAGTGGGAGAATGAAAAAATCGAGGACGATGAAGAGGGTTGGAGCGAGATTGAGAGCGGGAGCGAAGGTGAGGAGTGGGGGCTAAGTGATGAGGATGATGAGCGTTAAGTGGATATGTCTGGCTAGAGGTGGATCGGGTTAGACTATTATTATTAGATTCCAGCTTCCATAATGGACTCGTATTGATATACCCATTAACAACCCTGCATCGTTCCCTTCAAACAATTGAATTTTCACGGAGATGTGTCCGGTTAGTGCACTTGTGGACACTATCGCACGATACAAAACCCGTAGTAATGCAACAACTCAACCATACCCAATCTAACCTCCAGAATCAAGCTAAGCGGATAGTCTACTGAGTAAGGCTCCCGTTCTACGCCACGATATTACGAGAGCGCCCTAAGCCAAGACAAAAGTAGCCCGCCCGCCCACTGATTGAACTCTCAAAGCAAAACCATCCCAGCATGGCACGCCCCTTCCAAAGAGATCAAACAACAATCACAGCTCACCACCAGTCGCCCTGCGGAAGGCGATCGCCAGGAATATCGAAGATTTGGCCAAAAGGTCAATGATGGATGCGGAGGTTTTATGGAGGAAGACACCGGAGAGAGATAAATGGAATCAATATGATGCACAAAGAGTAGAGCCAAGAGGCGATGGAGATGTGAGCAAGAAGGATAAGGAGTAGAACGAGCGACTTCGTGGATTGGTTGGTAAGAAATAGGCAACCCTCGTACGTGGGCGTGCACGTATGTCTGCGATACCCACGCAAATCACCCCTCGAGACGAATTTTCGTGAAGAAGCCCCTTAACGGCAAAGCCACCAAGGCAGAGTAGGTGCCAGAACACATCAGTACTGTACATAAGCGGTGGCATACCGGGGGGAGGGGGTGGATCTTTGTGGCGAGATTCTTCCACCGTATCTATCCTTACCCAGTAATCCCCCCCCTTTGGTACAGTACAGTACATGATTGGAAGTGGACACGGCGAGCTTCTGCTCCTGCCCGTCCATTGTCGTTAGCGCGGGTTGTAATCGTGACGGAAATTTCTTGTTTTACGGAATTTCCAGCGGCTTTTCCAGTGAGAGGAGGTTGGCGATATCCAGACAAGACAAGTGTTTTTTGAAGAAGCCATATTGAACCATACTCCCCGAGCCTCCCGCATAAGTGCAGGTACCCATGCAGCGGATCTTTCCCGCAAAGATGACCCAGCAAAAACAAAGTCATCCTCCTTGGAGAAGCGGTGGAGGTACCGTGGTCAGCACTTGAAGTATCGCACTCTGCTACCGGCTGATAAGAATTGCATAGTGTGTGGATTATCCCCCCTGTAATGAGGGTTTCCGAAAACGTGGGCCGCTGGCAAGACATATACGAGAAGTCCACTGCGGGCTGCTTCCGTGGGCGTGTCCTCATATGGACGCCGATGACCCTGCGAAACATTGTTTATACGGTGGCGACACAAAACGGAAGCTGGAGACCCATATTGCATCCCGGCATAGCGGTTTCCCAAAACTCCGATTTTGGTGTGACATTTGCCGGAAGAACCCCGATCTGCCCCCGCTGGAGGATATATCTACAAACGACACGGCCTTCCCCATCCAACGCACAGTTCTGCCGGACACAACTTCTTTTAACTCTTACAGAGAGCTCCGTGCACATACCTATGCAGCTCATCCACCAACCTGTCCGCACTGCTCCCACCGCTCCCCCAATTATAAAGCTTTAAAGCTGCATATACACAACAAACATGACATACCCCTCGACAAGCGTAGAACGCATATCTGTGAGATATGTGGACAGGGCTTGACCAAACCCCAGTACGTCAAAACTCACATCAGGATCGTGCACAAGGGATGCCGCCCATTTGTTTGTCCGCACTGTCCAAGGGATTATCAATACAAAGCCCCGCTTCAGAAACACATTGCCCGTGCGCATAATACAAACCCAGAGATCAAGTCCGGAGAAGAGAAACCCAGGAGACCCAGGGCACTGATCAGGAGGTTGGGGCTTATTGAGGAATTGAGTGGCTATGGGTACGAGAATTCTGGTAGGCATATCGCGTGCCTTGTGGATGGATGTCGATGGAGGTATGCCAGATTGTATGATTTGAGGAATCATCTAGGGAGTGCGAATGGGCATGGATTCAGGCCGGAGCAGGTTGATGAGCTGATGATTGGACTGGAGAAGGATGGGCTGGACGAGGATGACGACGAGAGCGGGAGCGAGTGGGAGAATGAAAAAATCGAGGACGATGAAGAGGGTTGGAGCGAGATTGAGAGCGGGAGCGAAGGTGAGGAGTGGGGGCTAAGTGATGAGGATGATGAGCGTTAAGTGGATATGTCTGGCTAGAGGTGGATCGGGTTAGACTATTATTATTAGATTCCAGCTTCCATAATGGACTCGTATTGATATACCCATTAA
>PYWC01000024.1:877666-891816 GCA_003182015.1 Tuber magnatum | reverse complement strand
CCCCCCCCCCCCCCCCCCCCAACCTAGATCTCATTAACCGGTATTCGCAATCCTGGTAAAAACCTGTCAAACTAAACTAAACCCATCGTGGGCTGGATGGGCCCCATCCCCACCGACAATCAACAGTTTTCAGAGTACTGTACAGTACCCTGGCCGCAGCAGAACTTGTATATACTCATAAGGTACTGTAAGTTACCGACATTATGACTCTTTTTTTTTTCTTGCGAAGCGCCCGTACTACACAAGTACAGCACCGTACCGGGGAGGAAGTTTTGGTATCGTACCGAACAAGACGAGTATAGTCGTGTTACGCAGGCTAACCCAATCGACAGTTCGTTAGACTAACGTTCTGGTGAGTACAGTACAGTACCGGTCCATTAACAGTACGATACAATGCTGGCGATCATATCATACTGCGCAACAAGTGTCGTCGTCAGCAACCTAACTTTTAGTACTGTACCGGTACAGTATCATATCACCAGCACGCTGCAAAACTTGGGGCATAATAGGAGTCATTAGGCTCCCTTTTTCTCTATTAGGAAAAATAATAATAATACAACATTCTGAGTCGAAATTTCACGGGCGTCCAACTCTTGGTTCCTCATGTACAGTACGGTATCGTACGGTTACCGGTGGTTCCTTGTACTCTACTGGTACAGTACAGTAGGGACCAGTTAGTCAGGTTAATGGTAGCCACAGAAATACCGTACTGTACAGTACCATACAATATATCCCTGTCCGTTTCCGGCTGATATGTCCCCTACCTTTGTTTGACGGTACAGTATGATACTATGATGACTCGCGGGGCAGCGGTGACTCCGAAATTTGGGGATTTTTCCTAAATGGATGAGAGTCGGTTCCAAATGGGTGTATCATACGTATTGAGGAGCCGTAAAGCACCAGTAGACTACCGGTTACCGGTGCCCAGGGATGCGATAATCATGGTATGGTATCTGTATGCAAGCGACAAAGATATATGATACTTGTAGCTTTTCTTCTTCTTTTAAATTTACCGTTGCCAATGCAGTAGAGTAGTAATTACGGATACCACGTACAAAGTATGATACTGTACTGTACTAGTACAAGCGGAAAGTCAACGCACAGTAAACTCCCATTAACCCACAAAATAATTCCCGACCTTCATTTAGGAAAAAGCGTCCCTCTCACCAAACTACCGTATCTGGCACATCCGCTTAGCGTGGCAGCCTCACCACTTCCCCGTCAAAGTACGGTATCATAACTCACCACCCCCTACCGTCCACGAAACAAAAACAAAAAAAAATCACCATCGCAAACATCAGCAAAAATCCACAAGGCTGACCGATTCCAACCGACCCAAGCGCGGCTGTCCTCTTTCACGGACCTAGTCCGATCGTAAACACTATGCGCATTACGCAGGGCACTCCCGTGAGTCGCACAAAAGCCTATCTCCGCCCGTCCTGCGGTTCACGGGATTTAGATGGGACGAAGGGCCTAAGAGTTGTGTGCTACGGTAAATTTACCGTATGGTAGCACTCACTTTCGAACACGCGATGGGTAAGATTTTGCTATCCGGATGGGGGAGTGGTTGTTGCTGTTGTTGTTGTTGGATCTCGTGATGACTTTCATGATAACTTTGTTTTCCTCAACTTGCCATCTTTCCAGCTGATAGATGATCTAATATAGCGGTAGGTTTCTAGGGATCTTAGGGTGGTAGAGCACCTGGCAAGGCGGGCAATGGAGGCCTAAGGATAGTTTACCACTATGTGGGATATGATGAGGTATGGCGTGTTCGTTTCCATACCAGTAGCTGTACTGTACTCGAGTACAGTACTGTATAGTGCTTAAGCCTCGATTGGGGTTAAAGCACGGCTAGGCTGTTGTTCATCCACCCAAGCAGCGCTGCGCGGTGCAGTGCTGCTCGAGTCGACAGGGGTATCAGTATTGCGCGGCCCCTCGGTGGCAGGTGGGCAAGAATTCCTCTTCTACGAGCACTATACCATGCGGGAACCTAGGACCCTTCCCCTCCAAGGCTTCGGTGCTTGTAATGTACTGTAGCCAATCCACCATGCCTTGCGTACTGCTCGGGCGGGCGGAATTGGGCTATTGCAACTGCTGCTATGTTATTCACTGGAGGATGCTCGGTATCGGAGGCTTAGCGGTACCGTATGTACTATACCAGTATGATACCCCGTGGGTAGCCTATCCTATGATGGCCAGTAAGGTACGTGGGGTATACCCCCGTATTGAAGAGTGGTAGGGGAGGTGTTTGTATAGACAGGGCTTATCACGCGGGTTAACCTAAACCAACCGTCCGCCGACCCTATCGTGGGCACTTGTGACAGAGGTCTCGAGGGATGCGGAGATCCGTGCCCTGGGGGAGGTCGCTTACCGTGTTGGTATCACAGCTCATTGGAAAGTGGATTTCCGTGCGCGGGCTGACTGGCGCGGGGGTACGAGTAACACTGCACGCTGGTCGCTCCACTACAATGGGTGGGTTAGGACTGCAGAGTAATCTTGACAGGGGGGCTGCAGGGTAAATAAACACCACCACCACCATCACATCATGTATGATACCTACCTCGCTAGCTCCGGCTTCCGCAAGAACTGCCTCCTATGAGTCAAGGAGTTCAAAGTTCGTGCTGTGCCATAAATACCGGCTGGAAGGTAGCTTTAGTGAAAATAGATCTTGGGAACGCTCTGGCGGCGAAAATTCACCAAACCATACCATACATTCACACAAGCAAGACGAATCCATCTCCCAAATGGATAAACTAGTGGAAGCCTCCCACGCGCGGCCCTCCAGCTTACCACTCGGCCCGCAGAGCCTGATCGGCGCGCTCGGCATCACCACGGTCCTCTTCGAAGCCCTACCCGGTTTCGGGTGGATGCAGCGCGCAATGCGCGGTCTGGGCATAGACATAAACGCTGCAACGGCAGTGGTCATGATCTCGACCGTGTTGATAACCTGCTACAACCTCGGTTACTCAACCATCACTGGGCTGATAGACAAGTACTACAGCGCCTCCGTGCGGATAAACTCCGAGGATACGCTCTTTCGGGACTTCTTCATTTGGCTGTCCGAAGAGCAGGCCGCAGACCTAGACCTAAGCCGTGTCCTCAATGCGCGGAAGGTCGCCAGCGACCCGTCCAGCCTCGACAACAGCGGTAACGGTGGCCACCTGAACGAAGAGCTCTACGGCGGTCGCTACCGCCCCCGCGGAAAACAGGTCTACCGGGTTCAGTACCTCCCGGCGGCCGGGTCGAGGTACTTCCTCGACTTCCGGGGGCGCAAGATCAGGATAGTAATGGAGGAGATTAAAGACAATGTAATGGTACACAGTATGCCACAACGGAAGATTGTTTGGCTGCGTTCGTATGGACGCAATCCGGCTGTTCTAAAGGAGCTGCTGGAGGAGGTGCTGCGGAAGAGCAATACTCGTGATCAGGGGAAGACCATCGTTTATCATGCAAGTACGTCTCCGCGGGGTATGCCACCGCGCTGGGAGAGGGCGCTCTCTAGACCGAATAGATCTATGGAGACGGTGGTGCTGGAGAGGGAGCAGAAGGAGTTGATTGTCAGGGATATCGAGGAGTATATATTGCCGGCCACCGCGAAGTGGTATGCGAATCGGGGGTTGCCGTATCGGAGGGGGTACTTGCTCCATGGGCCGCCCGGTATATTCCCGCGCTATTTCAATTATTGGGATTGATTTTCCTGTGCTAACTTGTGCTTGCAGGAACCGGAAAAACAAGTCTAAGCATAGCCCTGGCAGGCCTCTTCAACCTAGAAGTCTACGCCCTCTCCCTCTCCGCTGGGAGTCTCACGGACGACACATTGGCAACGCTCTTCACCCTGCTGCCAAGCAGATGCATAGTCCTCCTCGAAGATGTCGACGCCTCAAACGTGAAACGCACCCCGGATACCCCCACCGATCCATCTCTCTTCTCCATCGCAAAACCCAACGTCTCCTTCAGTGGCCTCCTGAACGCTATCGATGGTGCTGCCTCCCGCGAAGGACGCATCCTGATAATGACCACGAACCACCGCGAGCGCCTAGACCCCGCACTCATACGCCCCGGCCGCGTAGATCTGCAGATCTCCTTCAAGTGCGCTTCGCGGGACGTCATCGAGTCGCTGTTCCTGAATCTTTACGATGTGGATATCGGCGAACGGGAGGCACTTAGGATGCCTGAGGGGTTTCCCTCCGTGGACAAGATTTCGGAGCTAGCGCGGGAGTTTGGCCTGGTGTTACCGGAGGGCGTGTTCACGCCGGCGGAGATTCAGGGATTGTTGCTGATGCATAAGAAGGATCCGGTTGCAGCGGTTGGCGCGGCGGAGGCGTGGGCGAGGGTGAAGTGTTTTTTGATGTCAATGGGGTTACGTCTGGTGGGGGTAAAGGAGCAATAGAGGGAGGGGTTATAGAAGGAGAGAAAACGGGGAAAATTAGTCCGCCAGGTGGCATTGAGGAGATAATCTGGTCATCATATCTCACTCGTGTGGGGCAAAAGTAGGGAATTTTCTCGCCCACTGGAAAGAAAGGAATTGGGAGGATGCGAGTCCGTTAGAGTTTGGATTTGCTATTGCCTGGGTCTGTAGTTATACCGTCCATTGCGTAATTGGGGTCTTCCCACTCCGTGGTGTTGCGTATGCCCATCGTAGGAGTGTGCAGATGTCTTCCTTATTTGCGTGCGGATCCGCCGTCACCATTTGCTCCTTCTATAGTATGTAGTTTCTTCTCCTTTCTTTGAGATTGTCTATCCCTGCCTTTCTTCTGGACAGTTACCATAATAAATCATCAACTTCTGCTTAACTTGTGTTCTCACACATAAATCGTGCCAGAGTGAACGGTGGTTACGAACCATGCAGTAGAATTCATTTCTCCGGTTCCTCCTGAAACGTAGGGGGTTATCTTTTACCCAGGCAGCTGTGATATCTGAGAATTTGAACTTCCGGAACAAACACCACTGCAGTGCCCAGCACACTCCACTAATCTCCCATCCCACTCACAGGGGAAAAAAGTTCGCCAAGACATCTCAAAACCCTTCTACCTCGGGTGTTGTAGGGTACGGAGCTCTGTATTCGACGTTACTTACCAAAACGCGCAAATCTATACAACGCTCCGTAAGATGTAGCCCGTAACGTCAACTACAGGGAACCGGGATGTCGCAGGGATGCGGGATTTGCTTTTTGTGTCTCAGATCTGATAATACAACTGATGGATACCCTGCTCGTAGTGTGAAAGAAACAAACCAGAAGCCACAAACCAAACCATGGGCAAAATGAAACCTCTTGCTCACAACCAGTGTGAAGAATTGATTCAACAAGCGATAAAAGCCGTTCAGAATGGCCTGGAAGGGGGG
Organism: Tuber magnatum; assembly: GCA_003182015.1. NCBI lineage: Eukaryota > Fungi > Ascomycota > Pezizomycetes > Pezizales > Tuberaceae > Tuber > Tuber magnatum. The sequence continues at coordinate 886,473 of PYWC01000024.1, read as the reverse complement.
TTCCTGCCACAGTAGAGATCTATGAAGTTCCTTGTACAATGCTCTATTACTGGCTTGCTGGAATACGCAAGAGTCGGCAGGTAGTACATATTCATGAACAGTACTTGCTGGAAAGTTAGGAGAAAGCTATCATGAAATAGTGCTTTGATATTGATAATAGAGGCTTTCCAGCAAGGCTGAATAATGTGAGAGAAATGGCTCTACATCTTGAAGGAATAAGAGTAGGAGGGCTATTGAACCATTAAGAAAGAATTGGATAACACAGTTCCTCAATCAACATCCTACTCTTGTAATTAAATTCAGCACACAATTAGAGCATCAGTGGGCTCAGGCAAATGTTTCTTGTATCATTAAGAATTACTTTAATAAACTGAGTAAACATGACCGGACATATGGTTTGAAGGCTCCACAAATCTTCAACATAGATGAAAAAGGGTTCCTTATAGGCCAAGCCTTTCAAGCAAAGGTGCTTTGTCATTACGAAAGGCAAAACCCTGGAGTAACACATGATAGAGGAAGAGAACTGGTTACTATCCTTAAAATAGTCAGTGCTGCTGGACAATCACTCTCACCCCTTATCATGTACTGTGGAAAGATATAGTATCTTGGCTGGTATTCAAATCTTACTGAGAAGGAGAGTAACTATAAGTTTAGTTATTCTTCAAAGGGGTGGATTGGTGACTAACTTTCTCTCCTCTGATTGAAAATAATATTTGAGCCTCAAATGGTTACCATGGCTGGAGTGCCTAGGCTTTTTATTATCACGGGGTATGGTTCACATATTACCTATACCTTTGTTAAATTTTGTGTGGAACATAGCATCCTTCTCCTTTGCCTTCCATCATACTCTACCCACCTTGTAACTAGTACTGGCACTAGGTTAAGTTTTATGTTTAGTTTCACAGTATCATTTGATACTTGTATTGTTTCATGTACATCACTTGATACACACAATGTTTTATGTTTGGTTTCACAGTATCTTTTGATACTTGTATTGTTTCGTGTGCTATCAGTTGATACACACAATGTTTTATGTTTGGTTTCACAGTATCATTTGATATTTGTATTGTTTCATGTACATCACTTGATATATATAATGTTTTATGTCTGGTTTCACAGTATTATTTGATACTTGTATTGTTTCGTATATATCGCTTAATACATACAAGGTTTTATGAAATCACTCATACTGGATATGAGCGATAAGTTGTATTTAAAGACTGCTGATTTCTGCAATGGAAACAGCAGACTTCGAGTGACAGTATTTCTAATATACCTGGCTGAACAGTTACTTCTTTGATTCTCTACTACACCCTCTCGAATCCTTCTGTAGAAAGTAGCACTCATCTCTTGTTGATCAAGAGGCTATCTGCTCCTATCGTAATACTACATGAATAGGACCACTATCCGAACACGTTACATATCTCCTATAACTCTTAGATGTTGGCCTCTTCTCTCCATACCACCACTTCTATGCTTTGGCAGTTAACAATCATATATGCTCTAAAAGGAAAACAGGAGATGCAATTAAAAAGACTATCTTTTTATACTTTGTTACTGAGGCAGAAGAGAGAACATTTACACTACAGAATATTAGCCATGCCTCTGAGGCTTGTAGCATATAGCTCCTATATACATGAAAGGTGTTAGGAAAAATGGTACTGGAGGTAGCATCATGGCAGTATACATTGGAACTCATCAGCACCTCCTGCAAAAGTACAGACATTCACTGCAGAATAATGGCTGCCAAGAAGATGCTAGATAAGAGCCTAGCCTCCTTATCACTTGCAGAGTCTGTGCTGCCACCTCCTTTTGGTTTCATAATATCGGGTTCATCAGAACAAACTTTATTTACATGTAAAGGTGATTTTATAAGAACTAGGCCATCAGCTGGAAACTGAACTTGCCCAGTGAGAACTGTATCAAGAACAGTCATACCGCTTATAACAAGCCACTCCTCTCAAGAACCAGACTGACCACTACAAGTTGTCTCAGACATGGATTCTCTCTTTTTTTTTTTATCTCATATGTCTATTTGATTATGGCTCAACGACGTACATGCAGCTCGCGCTATGGCATACAAAAGCCTTAATTTCAAAACGTCCTCCAGGCCCCAGGGGAAAAATCGCCTCAAGTCCCTCTGGTCTGGGACTAACCGCACATCCCTCCCCGAAGCCCAGTCCCCCAGCAAGCCGAAACAAACTAAAGAAACCCAAGCGACAAGAAGAGCAGGAAGCTACAAAAAACCCCACTGGCGTCATCTCAAACAAGTAAAGAAAAATTCCCCCAAAAGATGCCCTAACGGGCGGTTGCGGAAAAACACAATCCCGCGCAGCAGACCTATGGAGGGGTCCTAGCCTTTCTGCCTAATTAATCGCCCTAAGGCGGAGAGACCAGGGGGCGGCCTCAAAAAGAGTTGAAGGGGCAAGGTGCTGCCCCGGTGAAAAGTGTAGGATGACATCGCGATGTCAGAGCCGAGATGTGTAGAGGAGGCAGTAAGGTGCCAGCTTAAGTGGATGACCCCCGTAGACGAGAGTCAGAGCCGGAAAGAGGAGGCAGAGGGGATGCCAGCCCAGCAGAGAGGATGTCAGCCGAAAGGGTGGATGATGGCGCAGGCAGCGCAAGGCCGCGGGCAGTATCAGAGCCGGAGTGAGAAGTCACCAGCCGAGGCCAGCTTGGAGCGGGCAGATGGAAGATCTGCCGCATGGTGGGGAGGTAGGGCCCCGAGGACCCGGGCAGTAGGGTGCCAGCTGACGCGAGAGGAGGAGAAGATGGAAGGCCAAAACCAGGCGAGGCACCGCCAACGATACGGCAGCAGGCTGCAACCACGGTCACAGAGACCATCCCCCCCCTAGGCAGCGCACAGTGTTTTACCGCTTCTCTCATGTAGTCCCTTGTTCTCCGAGAGAAAGCGTCACATAGTGGATGGGATACCATAACCGTGCGATGCGAGGAGGAAGGACCAGGCCCCCGATAGCCCAGAGGACCACCAAGCAGACTGACCGTCAGACCAGCCCAACCCAAGAAAAAGCCGACCGTGCAAACGCTAAGCGAGCCTAGCAAATGCGGGGAAGAATAGAGGCGAGGCCACCGTGAGGCAACCCCAGAGAGAAGAGAGGGCCCCCAAGAGGATTAACTCTGGGGGGAGGATAGTAGGGGCCATAGATAATGCCTGGCCAAGCGAGGAGTGAAAAGAAATGGTCTAGCACCCCCCAGCGGGGGGGTGCGAGACCCGTAAAAGTGGTGATAGTTCTCTGGTGTTGAGTCATTCCCGATTAGGAAATCTTTTTCAATGACCGGAGTTGTAACGGAAACGGAGCGTGGACATGGATTCTCTCTGAAGCATAACTTATTGAACTACCAGACATCTGACTCAAGAAAGATGCTGGGAAGGGTCAGAAACCTAAAAAAGCACTAAAGACCAAGCAAGCCCCCCTACAGCACCAAGTTCCCACTACTACTACTACACCTACCATGACTCCTGGAAACCCCACCTATCAGATTTCTAAAGATAGTGAAGTGGAAGTACTAAGCGATAAGGAGTGGAATTTGGCCTCAGAGAGACACCTTATTTCCCAGCAAACTACGCAAGAAAAACCTCCACCTTTCTCCTCAACAACCTCCCAGACTGCTATACCTCCTCTCCATATGTCACTTCGATCATGGAAGACCTGAACTGGGGTTTTTTTTTTGAGTATTTTCAATGACATTCATGTATGCTATTCTCCTGCTCCCCTTTCTTCTATTTTATTCTTACTAACCTCTGAACGCTCTCTAGTTATCTCTTGTCTAGCATCCTGTTATCTCTCCTTCATCAGTATCATTTTCATTACTTTCTTTACCTTGCCCAGCATTTCTTGAGTTACCTACATCCCAAATACGCACGAGGAGCTGTCTCAAATATTGCGCAATTGCCGGATCCCGCATCCCGGCGATGTCCCGTTTCGTGATAGTTGACGTTAGTCCCTACCGTAGCTTCGCTAAGAAAGATTGAAGAAACATAAGCATACGAGTAGATAACCCGTATCATCTGCTACAGGGGCATGGCAAAGCAGGCCAGGAACTCAATCGAGACCCTCTTTTGTTCCCCGTTGGTTGCAAACACCCCAGCAATCACGGGGTAGCCGTGTTAGCCCGGATGGATACAAACCACCATCGCCCAACAATGAGAACAAAATGAAAAAGTGGTGATCAGCTGGAGCCCTAAGGTTTTGGTGGCATGCGATGCATTTGGGATTAGTCGCGCTCACGGGTTCTGGAGAATTTCGAGTGCGATGGCGATATGATTTGAAGTGTGAGCATGGGGGACGGGCAGTCGGCGATGGAATGCAGATTTCATTTTGGAAATGGTGAGTGTGTGACTGGCCAACTAGGAAACTTGTCTGTAGCGGTGGTTTCGCGGTAAAGGGGTTGAGACGGTTGCGGATATTTCAATAGGTATATACGCAACCGACAGACCTGCCAGTGCCAGTAACGTGCTGTACGATCGTACACGCCCAAACTTTATTCAAGGTTCATGCTGATACCAAACATCGTTCAATTGAGAGGGTATGATGTGTATAAAGGTCAGTAGAATTCATACTTATTCTCGGGAGCTATTCACGGGCAAGCATGATAGCAACATGAGTGGCTGATTCAGCATTTTTTCTTTAGGGAAGGGGGTGAAGTCTTGCGGTGGTTCCGGCACATTGTGCCCATGGCCGATAAAGGGGATGAGGCGGGGGTTAGTGGAGCTGGGAGTGACATGCTGAGCCATATAAATTTACCTATACGTCTGAATTTCCAGAAGCCCCTGTCGGTGGTGAACTTTCGTGTGTGTAGCCTAAACGCAAGGAGGGGTATGCATGTATGCGACTGTCCGCGAGTGAAGACTTACATGCTGCCCGAGAGCTACTATGTTGGAGAATTGTGAGACACGAAGTTTTGCGGGCAGTTTGTTTGGGACATTTGTAGCTGGGAGTGATACCGGTACTGTACAGTACCGGTAGTCTGATTTCGCCCACTTACAATACTGACCTTCCACCCATAACTTGTGCCAAAATCACTCGAACAGAACCTAACCGCACTAGAGCACTATAGTCCCCTCTCTAAGTAAGGCCCTTTGCTACCGGTAGTACTATAATGCGTACTTCGCTGTTTTCGCTTACCGCTCGCTACCCGAGGGCTGATCCTGTTACTCGCTCCCCTAGTGTGTCCGAGAAGGGGAGCTACAATATCCTAGCAGACCCAGGGTAATCCACTACTCCCGCATCATATTTTTACTATACTATTTGGTACCTCTATATTCGATCACAATATCGGCGGGATAGCGACAATTCCTGTTCAGTGGGTCCGGTAACGCGAATTCCGGATACGTGAGTTGTGGTTGCGAGTCAGGCGGGAAGTTGCGTTGGAGGGATGGGGTATTATAGGAAGTGGGTTGCCGGTGGGGCAACGGGGGGTTGTGGCGGCGAAATTGGATGAACCGTCACACCTTCGGAACTTGTGGAGCTCTGCGGAGCCTTGGTACCAGTGCTTCCGCTATGGTCAGTGGGGAGTCGCTGGGAGATTGGAAACGAGTTTCCCCCGCACTGGTTTCTTCGTCGAGATAGCATGCTCAGAATGGAGAAGAGGGCTTGGGATGGTCAATGATTCATGAAATTCGAGCGAGTAGGCGATCGTCGACCACCGCAAGAACTCGGATACATGTACAGTACTGTACTAGTACTCGTGCTGTGCCGGTACCGTACTCGAGTAGAAGACAAAAGGAATATACAGCGCCTTACTGGGGGAGGCCACTACAAGTACTGTACTCGTACAATACCCTGGCGCATTCATGATACTCGTATCTTGTCGAGTTCTTGCGAGTGCCAGGGGGATGTCTTCGCGCAGGACAGGGATTATTTTGCAGGTTAACCGAGATTAACTGTTAGTACTTTCGAGGGGGCTCTTGTACACGTACTTAGGGGGTAAGCATAAGTAAGGCGAACCCTGATCTAATTGGCTGTCAGTTATATGGGGTGTAACAAAAGCTGCAAGTCTTATTGGCTGACAACCGCAGCCAAGCCAGAAAATTGGAGATGGAAAGAAGTGAGGCGAACTCTTGATAACATATATAGAGAACAAAAAATAAATAAATATAAATAAATACAACATTCTAATAGGGGGTAGCTTCTCCATTTACTGCTATAACGGAAGCGAGCCTTTGAGGCATACTTTGAATGAGTCCAAGAAGGTGTTCAGTGGTGATATTTCGCCAAGTGATTTCTATCATGAGAATTAGTGTCTTCATATTCTCCGCATGCTCATATATTTGGCCCAGTTCCGTCTCAATCTCTGCCCATAAGGCTTCTATTAGATTAAGATCTGGGGATTGGGGAGGCCAGGAAAGGCACTCCATATCCCATTCTTCTCGAACAGCTATTGCCAAACCCTTGTGCCCTGGAGCATTGTCCTCCACAATTTGTGTCCATCCATATTACTCACAAGTCTTAGTCCAAAAAGGTAGGAGATATGGAAGTAGAACATTTTGGGCATATTCTTTTGGGTTTAATGTAGTTCCAGGAGGCAAAACATATAGTTGAGACTGCATCAAACCACAAAAGGCCCCCAATACCATCACTGACTGTCGACCTGATTTCTGTACTCGGTTTATACAATCAGGATGGTATTCTTCATCAGCCCTCCTCAGTACCCCAGGCCTATGACTGAATCCAGCAGTTGAAAAACTAGATTCATCAATCCATACCGTTCTAATCCAATCCTCTTCTGTAACCGGTACGGGTACTAGTGTTACGGTTTTCCACTACTCGTGTTTCTCACGACAGGTAACGACCTTGGTTGGTTCTTCCGAACTGCGCTGCGCTGTGTCCTAGAGCTCCTTGAGTCTCTAGGCCCTATCCTAGTATTCTCACGTAAGAATCAGTTTCTCACCAGAGCCAAGGGTATCAGTCTTTGATTTGGTTAATACAATCCATGTAGCGGATAGGTTCTTGACTCTAGAGCAGTTCCGACTAGTGGATAAGATTGGAGTGTAAAGGTTTTTATATTGTAAAGATCGTAAAGTAGTAGATAGGAAATAACAGTAGATGGTTGCGTGAAGAGCTAACCCATCTGTGAAAACCCGGCCTTTATATAGGCCTCTTCCTGCAACCCTAACCCTGCCCTGATCCTCAAGCGAGTTCAGGTGCGAAATCCATCACATGACTTAAACAAGTCATGTGCGCAAACATAAAACATCCCATAACCTCTAAGTGACGTCATGTGCAATAACATAAATCAAACGCAATATAAATAAACCAACCACATGACCTACTAACGAGGTCATGCGGGAAACATAAACAAGTCTGCCTTGCCGGTAAACCTTACCAGCCATCCTAGACTCTTCCCATAACATCATGTGCGAAATGCAATCAACATAAACAAGCCCCATGACTGGCGAACAAGGTTATGTGCATGAAAGAATCCTAACTTAACTGTATGACGTCCAAGCGATGTCATATGCAAAACCTGTTTCCTTCCTGCCGTCACCTGGCTAGTGCTCCTCTAGCCAGATCGTGACATTAGCTCCCCTCTCCCATATCCTCAGTCCCTGAGGATACGCCTATCTCCTTCTCTTCCTCCTCTCCCCGCTTGATGCTGCGTACTTGCGGGTAGGCAACTTGTGATACTTTGCCAGGTTGTATTCCACGAGGAGCCAGTCTTCCATCTCTTTGCGGATCCATCTTTCTCGATCCTGTCTCCCCCCTTGTTCCCATACCATCCTCTTTACCTCCTATAGTCCCTCGACTGTCCATTGGAGTCGGTCAACCCTTCCTGGCTGCTGGTCTATCATCTTTTTTTGCTGCGTTATTGTTTCGTCCTGTGTGCGGATGGTTTCTCTTAGGACGTCCTTGGGGGCAAAGGAAACTTTGTGCCCCCCCTTCTTGCTCGGCTCCATCCTCGGAGCCTTTCGTGCCTTTTCTTCTTCTTCCCTCTGGAGGTAGGGGCAGAACCTGCGCATGCAGTTCTGCCAGTCGATCCGGAGGTGTCTCGGCCCCATTGGGGTGGTCGGGGTTTCTCCTTCCCAGGTTTGTTGTTGCCAGGAATTCTCCCACTCCTTGTCTTCATCTGAGTCTCTTGTTTGGGTGGCCTCCGTTGGCCACCATCTGTGTTGCTCCTTTACGTCGCAGTGTACCGTGCACTCGTCGTGGGTGCACGCAGTCCATGTTTTCTTTGTATGTTCTTTCTTCTGTTTCTCCCCTCTTCCCCGTCTTTCTGTGCTCACAGCATATTTCGTTTGAATTCTGCCCGGTCCTCAACCGCTACCCAACTGTTTTCCTCCGCTTCAGTGGGGACGGTCGGTTGCTGGTTTGTGCGGGTAGTGCTGGTGGAAGAGGAGGATGACATCCTTAGCGTCGGTAAAGTTTGTGGCTGGATACCACTCTTGATCGTGTTTGGTGGAATAACCAGTCCACTTAGTACAGTATTGGAGTTTACCGTAGTGTATGTGAGAGTCGATTATTTCTGCGAGTTCGTATTTGTCTTCTCTGACTGTATGAATAGGCGCAGGGGGAATGTTAGGTGGTAGCTGACTCTAAGGACAAGCGAGTCTGGACTAAGGCCTGATACGTGACAAAGTGATTTCTTGGAAGGCTCACTTCTAAGGTCGAGAGGAAATGTAGGTTTGTAACGTGTTCGGGCTAGGCCCTAGTCACGTAGCGGTACGATAGGAGCAGATGGCTTCGTGATCAACTCGAAGCAAGCGCTGCTTGCTAAAGGAGGCTTCAAACGGGGTGTGATAGGAGATCAAAGAAGTAACCGTTCAACCAAGTATATTTAAGAATACT
>PYWC01000024.1:839378-860466 GCA_003182015.1 Tuber magnatum | reverse complement strand
CTTTGAGTTGGGCCTCGGGGCACTGGTGGCCCCGCCTGGTTCCTTGGTATGGGTGTGGAACCTAGCCGTAGCGGTGGGATGTTATCTCCTGGAGGTGGTGGTGGGAGTGAATAGGGGCTATCATGGCCTGGTCCCCATGCGGAGATTAGCCGCTGGTCTCTCTCCGCGTGCAGCATGTCAGTGTTGCTAGGATCCTCCGATCCTTCTTCGATTCTTGGTTGCGACATCTTGCCTCTTGTTTCTATGAGTGTGAGGTGTTTGAGGGCCCACTTGATCCCGTGATCAGTGAACCAGAAGGAAACGTTCTCACCTTCGAAGACTTTGCTTATGCTGAGATCAAACTCGATATCGTAGATGTGTGGGTTTCGTTGGACGTAAATTTGAGATAGATGGTTGCGGGCTTTAGATAACCGGTCTTTCAGGCTCATTGAAAGAGGTGGTTGTGAGCCTCAGTAGTATAGAAGATATCAATATAGTGTTAGGTGGTAGCTGACTCTAAGGACAAGCGAGTCTGGACTAAGGCCTGATACGTGATGCAGAGATTTCTAGAAAGGCTCACTTCTAATATTGAGAGGAAATGTAGGTTCGTATCGTAGAACGGGTATATTGATAATATCTCTTCTCCGTCGCTGATTATCTATCAAGCGTGGGAAGTACCTCGATATTTATATTCCATGTCTGGGTGTTCGCGGCCTATGTATTTCTCCCTCTTTTACTCGGTACGAACTTTGTAGACCCTGAAAACATTTACCCCGCTTGACTCCGATTTCCCCGAACAGCCGAGTGGGTGTCCTACCCATCTCTGGGCAGTGTTCGTACTAATCGTAGTCACTCGAACCCTTTCACCGTGGGAGACGGTTACTGGTTCTATCTCTGCATACGGAGTGATCAGCTCCGACAACAGACTTATCAATATAGTTAGATTTCTCATACACCTGTGTCAACCCACAGCAAGTACATTCCTGCCTTCTCACTCCAATGGCAGTTAGGCCTCATTGCGCTCAGGGTTGATCTCTTCACGCGGTAGGCCCTCATCTAACTCTACCTGCTTATACCTTTGGGGTGTGGGTGGAAGATCGTCTCTTGAGTATCCTCCCCTCATCAGGATTTTGCTCTGCATTCCTCCACCAACGGACTTGAAATTCGGTCTTACTGCCCACATGGCAGCCGGGAACTTCTATCGGAGTAGCCGACCTCCCCCCGGTTGGCATCCATCCGTTAGCGCAGCTGAGGGATTATTGCATGCGTTTATTTCCACAACCAGCGGACCGATTTAGTTTGTTCGACCTTGTCAGGATATCCAAGAGTCCTCTCTTGAAGACTCAGCGAAAACCCTGCGGTCGGCGACCTTCGGTGGTGGTGTAAATGCGGGTTTTGTGCCGATGTCGTATTGGTAGTAATTCACTTATTCTCCAAATACTCCGGTGGACCCTGGGATCGAACACATGGCCTTTTGCCAATGATCACGTGACATGCCCATTACGCTATACCAGTGCGTCCTATGTGTAACAGGGAAGTCTTTTTTGTGAGGGAAAAGAGTTTTCTCGATAGGGTTCGAGGAGGCTCATGTGGAATGTTGGAGGAGTTTGTTTCATCGAGACGGGGAGGGTGAGTTTATATGCTCACGACCCGACCTATGCGATTATTTTGAATGGTCCAAGTTTCTTGTAGTCCAGCTTCTTCAATGGTCTCGTGGTCCGGATATTGCGTGGTATCAACCACACCTTGTCGTTGACCGCAAGGTTCGCGTGTGGTTTCCAGTCCTTATCACTCTTTTCCTTTTGACACATTTGTGCTAGAGTCATTTCGTCTCGTAATATGTCCTGTATCCTTGCCACATCTTCGGCCTGTGTTATCTTTCGCGGCACTTGGTATTGCGCCAGATCGAACGACGGGTCGTATCCGTAGTTCGCAAAGATAGGTGTGGTCTTTATTGTTTCTTGTCGTCGGTTGTTGTATGCCAATTCTGCCATGGATAGCAGCTCTGTCCAATCATTCTGCAGATAGTTGACTGTAACGGGGGCACCCCTAGGAAGATGGATCCCAAGGTTGCGACCGCACCAAACAACTTCAAACTTATCGCCAAAAGTTCACACAATTGTAAGAGTAAAGTAAACGGTAAAACTTAATATCGTTAAGCCTGACGCTTCACTCAATTAAGGTCTCGAGAGGATTGATTGTTGGAGTAGGAGAGTTCTCGCATAGACTTTCAGGTAGTTTTATCTTATGCCAGAAACTCCCCCATCAGTTTACTCCAACTATTCGAGCACACCCTTCTCCGCTAAGGGCGGTCCGACACGTCTCCTGACACCCCCTTCGGGCATGTATGTGTCGACCCGCTCTAGTCGGCGTTCACCATATGTGCATATCGTTTCTGCGGCGCATTTCCATTCTGCCCGCCGGAGTGAAAACCTCTGCGCATCGGGGACTTGCCAGTGGCTAACTGTCAAGACCCCTTGCTGAACTAGACTATCTATGACACCCTTCCCATGCGCGTTGATTTCTTCTTGACGCCGGAAGCTACCGTGAGCGGTTTATCTATCTACTATTTACGAGTCTCGGGCTTCCGGTGTCTTCCGCAGGGTACGGTGGTCCAGGAGTGATCCAATGGGCGCTACCCACGACCACTACCTCGGATACACCTTACCTGCGGTAGGAATCATGCTTTTAGTGTCTCTGCACTTCCCTCTCAGAGCCTATGGCGTTGGGGACATCCTTGGGCGTGGTAGGTGCAAAACGTTCCCAGTCGTCCCGGCACCACCCGGGACTACCTTCGGGACCCCCACGGTTAACTCCCGTTAACTCCGTCAGTTTTGGTCCGTTTTACTCCGAACAACTTGGAGGAGGTACTCCACCTTCCACCCTATGCCCCCTTATATATCCTGCGAACAGCTTACGGTCGACCGGACGGCAGCAACGTATACGGTGTTGCAAGCAGGTCTCCAAAGATCCTCCTTTGCTAGACTGCACACAACTACGCAACCGTTTGCCCATGACGTCCGGGCCTCAAGGCGGGGCCGGAGGGGCATGATAGGAATAATGTCTTCAATTTACAGCTTCTTCGTAGCTGCGTAGCTCGCCCAATAGCATCTCCCGGAACCCCAGATTCCAGTATTATGCATGGCTTCGTGTGACAAACATTCCAGTCATTTTTCCCAAACTCCCCGAGGGAGTTCGTATTGGCAGGTAGGGTAACTCAGGTCCTTGAACAGGGTAATCCAAGCCTCAAGGCAGGGTAACCCTGTTCTGTGGGTAGGGTAATCTTGTCCGGTGGACAAGTGGATTTTCTCCTGTTACCCTATCTATCCCTCTTCCGGGGATAGACACACTCGGCCTTTCTCTAGTTACCCAGCCTAGCTGTGTATTGGCCCTTCATAGGTCCCTAAGTACGCTGACACCAACCTTGGGCGTTAGCCATGTACCTAATACTTGTGTCCACTAAGTCTGCTCATCTCGGAGCCCGGGCCATCGGGTCTCCGTAGGTCAAGTACTCACTTGCCTGCCGGTTCCTATCAGTTCGCCTCCGTGCTATCTGTATGGGTTTAGGTTCCGGCTGCCATAGCTCACGTATGCTGGGTCGTTACATTGACGTAGGCTCGTAGATATTGTTGTACTATTGCGTTCGTTCTTTCGGTCTGACCGTCTGGTTGTGGGTGGAAGGCCATGCTCAAGTGTCGGCTGACACTTAGTTGTCGTGTGATTTCCTTCTATACATCCAACATGAACAGGGATCGTCTGTCGGAGGTAATGTCTTTTGGCAGCGCGTGGAGTCTAAAGACCTGGTCTTTAAACACGTTGTAGAATTGTGATGTCGTCATATCAGTCCTTCATGGTATGAAGTACGCCATTTTCATAAGTCGGGCGATAACAACCCATATGCCATCATAACCACCTGATTCGGGTAGTTCGGTGATGAAATCCATAGCAATAGATTCCCAGGGTCTTCCAGGAGTTTCGAGCGGTTTGAGCAGCCCGTAGGGTGCATGTTTAACCGTTTTCATTCCTTGACAGGTGTAGCATTTCTTCACATATCGTTTAATATTGTTGCGCATCGATGGCCAGTCATATGATCGTTCAATTAAGGCAGTCATTTTGGCCGTTCTGCCATGTCCCACTGGTGGAATGTCATGATTTCTTCTTATCGTTTCTGTTCGTAAGTCTTCCTCGTCCGGGAGCCTTATCTTGTCGTCATACCATAGGTATCCATCATTTTCCTGGTATAGCCTGAGGGCGAGACCATGGATTTGTTTTAGGCCTTTCTTCAAGGCCTTCTTTATCTCGTTGATTTCCTGGTTGCTGGCAGCGTTTCTTTTTATCCATTCTTCATACCCGCCTGTAACGACCCAGCATACATGAGCTATGGCAGCCGGAACCTACACCCATACAGGTAGCTCGGAGGCGAACTGGTAGGAACCGGCAGGCAAGTGAGTACTTGACCTACGGAGACCCGATGGCCCGGGCTCCGAGATGAGCAGACTTAGTGGACACAAGTATTTAGGTACATGGCTACGCCCAAGGTTGGTGTCAGCGTACTTAGGGACCTATGAAGGGCCAATACACAGCTAGGCTGGGTAACTAGAGAAAGGCCGAGTGTGTCTATCCCCGGAAGAGGGATAGATAGGGTAACAGGAGAAAATCCACTTGTCCACCGGACAAGATTACCCTACCCACAGAACAGGGTTACCCTGCCTTGAGGCTTGGATTACCCTGTTCAAGGACCTGAGTTACCCTACCTGCCAATACGAAGTCCCTCGGGGAGTTTGGGAAAAATGACTGGAATGTTTGTCACACGAAGCCATGCATAATACTGGAATCTGGGGTTCCGGGAGATGCTATTGGGCGAGCTACGCAGCTACGAAGAAGCTGTAAATTGAAGACATTATTCCTATCATGCCCCTCCGGCCCCGCCTTGAGGCCCGGACGTCATGGGCAAACGGTTATGTAGTTGTGTGCAGTCTAGCAAAGGAGGATCTTTGGAGACCCGCTTGCAACACCGTATACGTTGCTGCCGTCCGGTCGACCGTAAGCTGTTCGCAGGATATATAAGGGGGCATAGGGTGGAAGGTGGAGTACCTCCTCCAAGTTGTTCGGAGTAAAACGGACCAAAACTGACGGAGTTAACGGGAGTTAACCGTGGGGGTCCCGAAGGTAGTCCCGGGTGGTGCCGGGACGACTGGGAACGTTTTGCACCTACCACGCCCAAGGATGTCCCCAACGCCATAGGCTCTGAGAGGGAAGTGCAGAGACACTAAAAGCATGATTCCTACCGCAGGTAAGGTGTATCCGAGGTAGTGGTCGTGGGTAGCGCCCATTGGATCACTCCTGGACCACCGTACCCTGCGGAAGACACCGGAAGCCCGAGACTCGTAAATAGTAGATAGATAAACCGCTCACGGTAGCTTCCGGCGTCAAGAAGAAATCAACGCGCATGGGAAGGGTGTCATAGATAGTCTAGTTCAGCAAGGTGTCTTGACAGTTAGCCACTGGCAAGTCCCCGATGCGCAGAGGTTTTCACTCCGGCGGGCAGAATGGAAATGCGCCGCAGAAACGATATGCACATATGGTGAACGCCGACTAGAGCGGGTCGACACATACATGCCCGAAGGGGGTGTCAGGAGACGTGTCGGACCGCCCTTAGCGGAGAAGGGTGTGCTCGAACAGTTGGAGTAAACTGATGGGGGAGTTTCTGGCATAAGATAAAACTACCTGAAAGTCTATGCGAGAACTCTCCTACTCCAACAATCAATCCTCTCGAGACCTTAATTAAGTGAAGCGTCAGGCTTAATGATATTAAGTTTTACCGTCTACTTTACTCTTACATCTGTGTGAACTTTTGGCGATAAGTTTGAAGTTGTTTGGTGCGGTCGCAACCTTGGGGTCCATCTTCCTAGGGGTGCCCCTGTTACACCGTCATCATTGCTTGCGGCCATGGTTATTTCGCTTAGGGATTCGCGTCAGCCATCCTAGTCTTCTATCTTTGCGAAGTACTTCTCTTTAGAAAGAAGTATTCTTTGTCGTTGCGACCGTGTTTCTTCCTTGTCCGGGAAGTCCTCCGTCCTCTGAGTCAATCCCTCCGGCTTTCCTCCTTCTTTTCCTGGTCGGGATTCCATTTCAAGGTGGTATTAGCTTAATGTCTGGCTCCCACTAATCTGTCGTCCATTGAGTTCCTTGGTAGTAGTAAATGCTAGTAGGTTCTTGTGGTCCGTGATAACGCGGATCACCTGTCGACTTCTTAGATTGTACTTTCTGCAGTCTTTAACCGCTTGAACAATGGGTAACAGTTCCTTGTCGTGAATCTCATAGTTCTGCTCTGCCTTTGACCTTGTTTTTGATCGAAACGCGACCGGTCTCCATCATCCGTCCTCGCCCTGCTGGGACAGGACACCGGAGTATACGTAGTTGGATGCGTCCGTCTTGATCATGATGGGTAGCGTGGGGTCGAAGTGTCATAATACCGGTGTTGTAGTAAGTCGCTTTCCCATCTCGTCGAATTCTTGTTGTTGTTTTTCTCCCTATTCCCATTTGACTGCTTTCTTTGTCACATCGTAGAGGGGTTTAGCCACACTGCTAAACCCTTCAATGAATCTTCAGTAGAAGATGCAGAAGCCCACGAAGCTTTGCACTCCGTTTACACCCTTAGGTGCTTTCCACTCATCGATAGCCGCCGTTTTGACTGGATAGGTTCGTACTCCTTCCAAGTTGACGATAAATCTGATGTATTCGACTTCATCGGTATGGAAGTTGCATTTCGAAGATTTTAGTTCGAGCTTGGCTTCTCTAAATACCTGTAAGAGATTCCGTATGTCTCAGTGGTGTTGCTCCATGTTGTCTGAATAGATGAGGATAACGTCCCAGTAGACGATACATCATATGTTCACGTATTTGCTCCACTTGGAGTTGATCCATTGTTGGAACATCGCTGCTGCATTGGATAATCCAAAGAGCATGACTAAATATGCGAATAGTCCCTATTGCGTCCTGAAAGCCGTTTTCCATTCATCTCTGTCAGCTATCCTTATGTTGTGATATGCGTCCTTGATATCCAACTTTGTATGGTGCTTGGCCCGTGTTAGTCAGTCCAGCGCTTCGTCGATCAATGGTAGATGGTACCTGGCCTTTTGTGATGCCGCATTGAGTCCCTGGAAGTCCACGTAAAGTCTCGGTTTCTCATCTTTCTTCTTGACAAATAGGATGGGTGCCCCCGCTGAGGAGGATGATGGTCTGATCCATTGCCTGACCAGGTTCTGTGGGAGGTATTCGCGTCGCACCTTCAACTCTTCTTCTCTTAACGGGTAGAGTTTCATGAAAGGGGCTGCCTTTCATTCCTCTAGCTTGATCTGGTGATATTTGCTTTTGTGTGTGGGAAGATCTGTCCTTTCATTTTCTTCAAACATGCCAAGATAGTCGTGATATTATTTCGGGACCCGTTGCCTCAGAGTTAATTTCTTCTTCTTGGCTTCTTCCTTCACCACTAGTCGTGTACTAATCGTTGACGCTTCTGTAATTGTTGGTCCGTCCTCTTCTTCGTCCCATCTGATGATCCCTGTCTGTTCCCCTCTCTGATAGTGTTGACCGAACGCCTTTGCTGATATGAAAGATATGCTGCGGGGTTTCTCTGCTGTCGTTTCGGTGGGAGTGTTGTCCTTCGAGGTTCCTCATCCAGTGCTACCGAATCCTTCCTCACCTCTTTTGGTCTTGTCCAAGTCTCGCACTGCACGGAGCTTCCTGGTATTGATATTTTCAATAATCATCTGGGCTATGCGATCCCCTTTTTGGATCCTATAGTCCTCATCCTTCAGGTTTATTAGTGGGACTTGTACCTCACCCCTATAGTCTGCATTGATCACTCCCGCACCTGTGGTAATCCCATGTTGGGTGACCATACCACTGCGTGTGTGACGACCCAGCATACATGAGCTATGGTAGCTGGAACCTACATCCATACAGGTAGCCCAGAGGCGAACTGGTAGGAACCGGCAGGCAAGTGAGTACTTGACCTACGGAGACACGATGGCCCGGGCTCTGGGATGAGCACACTTAGGGGGCACAAGTACTTGGGTACATGGCTATACCCTACACTGGTGTCAGCATACTTAGGGACCTATGAAGGGGCAGTTACACAGCTAGACCGGTAACTGGAGAAAGGCCCGGTGGGTCGATCTCTGGAAGTGGGATAGATAGGGTAACAGGAGAAAGTCCTCTTGTCCACTGGACAAGATTACCCTACCTTGAGGCTTGAGCTACCCTGTTCAAGGACCTGTGTTACACTACCTTTCAACACGACGTCTCTCGGGGAGCTTGGGAAAAATGAGGGGAATGTTTGTCACATGAAGCCATGTATAATACTGGAATCTGGAGTTCTGGGAGATGCTATTGGGAGAGCTACGTAGCTACGAAGAAGCTGTAAATTGAAGACATTATTCCTATCATGCCCCTCCGGCCCCGCCTTGAGGCCCGGATGTCATGGGCAAATGGTTGCATAGTTGTGTTCAGTCTAGCAAAGAAGGATCTTTGGAGACCTACTTGCAACACCGTATGCATTGCTGCCGTCCGGTCAACCATACGCTGTTCGCCGGATATACAAGGGAGCATAGGGTGGAAGGTGGAGTACCTACTCCAAGTTGTCCGGAGTAAATCGGACCAAAACTGACGGAGTTAACGGGAGTTAACCGTAGGGGTCCTGAAGGTAGTCCCGGGTGGTACCGGGGCGACTGGGAAAGTTTTACACCTACCAAACCCGAAAGTGTCCCCAACGCCATAGGCTCGGAAAGGGAAGTGCAGAGATACTAGAAGCAGGATTCCTACCACAGGTAAGGTGGATCCGAGGTGGTGGTCATGGGTAGCGCCCATTGGACCACTCCCGAACCACCACATCCTGCGGCAGACACCGGAAGCCCGAGACTCGTAAATAGTAGATAGATAAACTGCTCACGGTAGCTTCCGGGGTCATGTAAAAATCAACGCGCATGGGAAGGGTGTCATAGATAGTCTAGTTCAGCAGGTGTCTTGACAGTTAGCCACTAGCAAGTCACCGATGCGCAGAGGTTTTCACTCCGGCGGGCAGAATGGAAATGCACCGCAGAAACGAGATGTGCATATGGTGAACGCCAACTAGAGAGCGTCGACACATGCATGCCCGAAAGGGGTGCCAGGAGATGTGTCGGACCACCCTTAGTGGAGAAGGGTGTGCTCGAATAGTTGGCATAAAGTGATAGGGGACTTTCTGGCATAAGATAAAACTACTTGAACATCTATGCGAGAACTCTCCTACTCCAACAATCAATCCTCTCGAGACTTTAATCGAGTGAAGTGTCAGGTTTAGCGATATTAAGTTTTACCCTTTTCTTTACTCTTACATCTGTGTGAACTTTTGGTGTTAAGTTCAAGTTCTTCGGTGCGGTCGCAACCTTGGGATCCATCTTTCTAGGGGTGCCCCCGTTACAGCATGGAGCGATTCTTGCATAGGTGCCATCGGGTAGTCCCACTGCAATTCCCGTTGGTATCATCTTTTGTCCTCTTGCGGGGACCATCATGTCTTCCATACTGTATAGGTCGTGACCTGCTGCCTTCATAGATCCTCATGTTGGATTTTTGCCATTTGCGTGTAACACTTGTACCCTTATGCCTTCAGCGTGGGGGATCGCTTCTTCGTGGTTGGTGTTCATGTGGAGGATCTGCATCCTCAGGTTCTCCCTGATTGCTTGTTCTTCGCGGATTGTTTCGATTGTTGGGAAGTTTCCAGGCACAACTGCGTGCATAGTTCGCTGTTGAAGTTGATTTGGCCTTTTTCGCGGTCGATATTCGGATTGTGTTGTTTTACCCGGCGTGTTCCTAGTATGGTACTGTATTTCTACAAGTGCGCTACTTGGAATGTCATGGCTTCATGATGTGACCCAATCTCTATTACCGCCTGTGCTATATGGGTAATGGGTCCTGCTTTGCTTTTTTCCCCATTGACCACGTATATGTCTCTAGGTTTCTTTAACTTTTCTAGGACTAATCCGTGGGTTTCGCAGAAGTTTCTGTTGATGAAATCCTCGGTTGCTCCCGAATCGAGCATCGTGTTCATTTCTGTCTCTTTGTCTGCTGTGCATAGTTTTATCTTAATCATAAGATGTTTGTTGTCATTCTCGTAACCGTTCGTGTTGTTGATTATTGCCTTATTGCCTTTTTTCATTGATGGGGGTGTCTTGTCTTTCCTGGTTGAGATATGTGCGATACCGGTGGGTTTGCCTCTTTCCCCGTCCAGCAGACTACTCTTTGCAGGGGACTTTATTCATTTAAAGTCTCCTGCCCTTCCGTCCTCTCCGTGGCTTCGATTTCTTGGAGTTTGGTCTTTTTTCATGGACAATCCTTGATGAAGTGCCCTTTCAGTCCGCATCGGAGACATGTATTCTGTTTTCTGCTTTTCTGGTATTCTTGGTCGGACAATCGTCGGAATTGTCTGTTCTTTCTTCCTGCCACGTCCAAGTCTATCGGGTCTCCTGCTGGTGGTGGTTATGGTGTGTTGTTCGGCCAATAGGTCTCGTTGTTGTTGCATGGCAGGGTTGGGTGCTGTATCCCCTTGATCCTGTTTTGAGCCTGTCGACCTAGGTTAATTTTGTCTTCCTTGTCGATGGCCCATACTGCGAAGCCTTCTGCCTTTCGATCAGTCTGGTCCAAGCTTATCTAGGCCTCTTGCAGCCTTTCGTTGGTACCGCCCAGGAGATGACGGTACTCCATGTTATTGTCATATTCCGCTACGACGGATATCATGTGGAACTTGTGCCAGTAGTCGGAAAAGTTGTCTTTTCCTTCTCTCATCTTCCCCAGTTTGAGCCCTGCCATTTCCTTGGTCTTTCTGTCCCCAAACTGGGTATGGAGGGTTTCTTTAAACTCCTGCCACGAGGCCCATACCCGGTCTCGTTTTCCTTCCATGTAGCGCATTATCCATTGCCCTGCCACTTCTCCCAAGAGGGACTCGGCATAGTCCACCTTAATCGTATCCTTGCCGACTCAGCATCTCTTGACCTTGCAGTACTGTTCCAACTGACTTAGGAACTGTCTAAGTTTTTCATGGTCTCCCTCATAGAAGTCCGGTTCCTTTGCTTTTGGCCTTGACTCCGGGTGGGCGTTGATTGCCCCCAGGAACCTTGTCATCTGGTCCTCCGTCATCATCAGGGCCTGCATTGTAGGCGCAGTCGGGGGTGCTGGTATTGCCACTGTGGCCATCCTCCTGGGTCGCGGTGTTCCGTCAGGAGAACTAGCTGGGGGTGAAGTTCGTTCGGGTGTAACTAGACTCACTGCTCATGAGAGTTGGCTTGCTGCTTCGCCTAAGGCGTTCCGTACTCGGCCTAGGTCGCGGGTATCGTCTGCAAGATCGATATCTCCTGCGTTGTCTTGGGTGAACTCCACGTTCTCAGGAGATGACGTTCGACCGTCGTTACGTGTCGCAGGAGACGCAACCAAATTTTGATGTTTCTCCCTACTCGTGTTACTTGGGACAGGTAACGACCTTGGTTGGTTCTTCTGGACTACGCTGCACTGTGTCCTAGAGTTCCTCGAGTCTTTACGCCCTATCTTAGTATGCTCACGTAAGAATTGCCTTCTCACCAGCGCCGAGAGTTTTGATCTTTGAGTTGGTTAATACGATCCGCGTAGCGGATAGGTTCTTGACTCTATAGCAGATCCGTCTACTGGATGAGGTGGGAGTATAAAGGTTTTTATATTGTAAAGATCCTAAAGTAGTAGATAGGAAATAACAGTAGATGGTTGTGTGAAAAGCTAACCCATCTGTGAAAACCCGGCCTTTATATAGGCCTCTTCCCGCAACCCTAACCCTACCCTGATCCTCAAGCGAGGTCAGGTGCGAAATCCATCACCTGACTCTAACAAGTCATGTGCGCAAGCATAAAACATCCCATTACCTCTAAGTGACGTCATGCGCAAAATCATAAATCAAACGTAATATAAATAAACCAACCACATGACCTACTAACGAGGTCATGCAGGAAACATAAACAAGTCTGCCTTGCCGGTAAGCCTTACCGGTCAGCCTTGACTCTTCCCATGATGTCAACTGTACATTATGTGCGAAATGCACAAGCCCCATGACCTGCTAATGAGGTCGTGTGCGTGAAAGAGTGCTAACTTAACTGTATAACGTCCCAGCGACATCACATGCGAAACCTGTTTCNTGCGCAAAATCATAAATCAAACGTAATATAAATAAACCAACCACATGACCTACTAACGAGGTCACCTGTGAAACATAACCGAGTCTGCCTTGCCGGTAAGCCTTACCGGCCAGCCTGGACTCTTCCCATAACATCATGTGCGAAATGCAATCAATGTAAACAAGCCCCATGACCTGCTAATGAGGTCGTGTGCGTGAAAGAGTGCTAACTTAACTGTATAACGTCCCAGCGACATCACATGCGAAACCTGTTTCTGCGCCGCCGTCACCTGGCTAGTGCTCCTCTAGCCAGATCATGACATTCCTGGAGGCACAATATATAGTTGAGACTTCATCAAAGCACAAAAGGCCCTCCATACAATCACTGACTGTTGACCTGATTTCCGTACTCGGTTTATACAAGCAGGATGGTATTCTTCATCCGCCCTCCTCAGTACCCCAGGCCTATTACTGAATCCAGCAGTTGACAAACTAGATTCATCAGTCCATACCGTTCTAATCCAATCCTCTTCTGTAACCGGTATGGGTACTAGGTTAGTTTATATTGGGTTTCACAGTATCGCTTGATACTTGTATTGTTTCCTGTACTATTGGTTGATACACACAATGTTTTATGTTTGGTTTCATAGTATGGTTTTATACTTGTATTGTTTCGTGTGCTATCGGTTGATACACACAATGTTTTATGTTTGGTTTCACAGCATTGTTTAATACGTGTATTGTTTTGTGTGCTCTCAGTTGATACACACAATGTTTTATGTTTGGTTTCACAGTATCGTTTGATACTTGTATTGTTTCATGTGCTATCGGTTGATATACACAATGTTTTGGAATATCGCTCATACTGGAGGTAAGCGATATGCTCTACTTAAAAACCGCTGATTTCCACGATGGAAACAGCAGACTTCCACAGACAGTATTCTTAATATACTAGGTTGAACGGTTACCCTTTGATCCACAATTACACCCCATTCAAAGACTCCTTTAGTAAGTAGCGCTCGCCCCTCATTGATCTAGGAGCCCTCTGCTTCTATCGTACCAGTAGGTGACTAGGGCCTGGCCCAAACGCATTAAACTTTTTTTTACCTCAGCAAGTGGTTAGAAACCTGCCCAGACCAGGTCTGATCAACCTATGAAGCATCCAACATCAAAGCTGGCAGTGGGGAGCGGCAGAACCACGAGGGGTTCAGCTCCACCAACGCAATACCATTGAGTCACTAGAGACTCGAAGTGGGAAGCAGGTCCCACGAGAAGGCCTTACCAAAAGACGGCAACCCAAGAAGCCAAAGGGACCAAAGAGCGACTTCTCAATTGATGAAGTGGGAAGACAATTAGCGCGAGATTTGGCCAAGCATACTTTTAGCGAATCAACTAACCAGTTAGCGAAAGCAGCAACAAGCCTTCCTGGACCGTTTCCCCCTAGCCCCAGTGAAGAGAAGGCACCAGTACAACCACTATAGAGAGACAGCCCATCTGGCCGCACTTCAAAGAAGGAGGACAACAATGAAGAGGAATCAGATTACCCAGTAGTGACGGAACCTGCGAATGAAGATCCTGGTAACTCTGCAGAAAGCTCGTCAGAAGACAGTTCCAGTGGCAAAGAATCTGAACACAATATGTCCAAAGGAGAATCCACCGCGCCGCCCGGCCCTTGACCCAAGGTCAAGCTCCCACTGCTGCCCACATTCATAGGTGAAAAGGAAGACCTAAAACCTGAAGCATTTGACTGATAGGTAACGACCACTTCCAAATACCTCACCATGCACAATATGAATTAGACAAAGGAAGGAAGGGGAGCATACTTTGAAAGTTTCTGTATGGGAGAGGCAGAAGAAGCGTATTACCAAGCAATGAACCACTATGACAGCAAGGAAAAAATATGAGAAACAACCCTGATAAGGTACCTAAGGGACAGATTTTAGTCCTCATGAAACATGGAAGAACTGTATAAGAAGTTCAAGGAAGTCCAACAAGTTCGAAACAGGAAAACGGAAAGAATAACGATGGTCGCAACAGATCTCCTAATGTACCACGGACGATTGCCTAATGGAATAGTATCTCAATATACGCTACGACAGAGACTATGTAAAGCAATACATCCCAGACTACGCCAGGAGGGGGAACCCATAGGAGAGTATGGAGACTCCTTTGACAAGATCGTCAAACGAGCTGAAAGAAAGGACACCATCCTGTGTGAGACAGGAGGTTACCAAACGCACATACCACAGCAGCACAGCAGTAAAGGATTATTGTCACGCGATAACACAGGGACGGGATAATCGAAATGCAAAGGCTCAAAGGATGAGAAAGATAATAAGGAGAAACGACAGGATGAAGGCACATGTTTTGAATGTGGAAAAAAGGAGCACTATGCAAACGATTGCTATGGCAAAATGGGAAAAGGAAAAACAGCTAAGTGAAATGCAAGAACAAACCACATGGAAGTAATCGAATACGACGAAGTGGAAATCAACTCAGTGGAAATGGAAACCCTGCGAACGCAACAAGCGCTGACAGTCAAGCCCCATGTGTAACGACTCAGTATACATGCGCTATGGCAGAGGGAACCTATGCCCATACAGGTAGCCAGGAGGCGAACAGGTAGGAACCGGCAGGCAAGTAAGTCCTTGACTTACGGAGATCCAAGGGCCCGTGTTCCGAGAATGGACAGAATTGGCTGGTCAGGGACTTGGGTACCTGGATACACCCGGGAGTGGTGTCAGCGTACTTAGGGACTTCTGAAAGGTCAGTTGCTCAACTAGGCCGGGTAACAAGAGACAGATCAGAAATGTCTATCGCCGGCGACGGGATAGACAGGGTAACAGGGAAAAGTTATCTTGTCCTCTGGACAAGGTTACCCTACGCTCGGGATCAGGTTACCCTGCCCAGAGTCCTGAGTTACCCTACCTTTCAATACGAAGTCCCGCGAGGAGTTCGGGAAAATTGACTGGAATGTTTGTCATCCGAAGCCATGCATGATACTGGAATCTGGCGTTCCGGGGGATCCTATTGGGCGAGCTACGTGGCTTCGATGAAGCTGTAAATTGGAGACGTTATTCCTATCATACCGCTCCGACCCCGGCTTGTGGCCCGGACATCATGGGCAAACAGTTGTGTAGTTGTGTGCAGTCTAGCAAAGGGGAATCTTTGGAGACATGCTTGCATCACCGTATATGTCGCTGCCGTCCGGTCAACCTTAAGCTGTTCGCAGGATATAAAAGGGGGCATCGGGTGGAAGGTGGAGTACCTCCTGCAAGTTGTTCGAAGTAAAATGGACCAAGACTGACGGAGGAAACGGGTGTTAACCGTGGAGGTACCAAAGGTAGTCCCGGGTGGTGCCGGGCCGACCGGTAGAGTTTTACACCCGCCAAGCCCGAAAGTGCTCCCTGCGCTATAGGCTCTGATAGGGAAGTGCAGAGACACTAAAAGCACGATTCCTGCCACAGGTAAGGTAGATCCGAGGTAGTGGTCATGGGTAGCGCCCATTGGATCACTCCAAGACTACCGTGTCCTGCGGAAGACACTGGAAGCCCGAGACCGGTAAATAGTCAATGGATAAACCGCTCACGGTAGCCTCCGGAGTCAAGTAGAGATCAATGCATATGGGACGGGTGTCATAGATAGTCTAGTTCATGAGGTGTCTTGACTGTTAGCCACTGGCAAGACACCTATGCGCAGAGGTTTTGACTCCGGCGGGCAAAATGGAAATGCAGCGCAGAAACAATAACCGCGTAAGGTGAACGCCGACTAGAGTGTGTCGACACATGCATGCCCGAAGGGTGTGCCAGGAGACATGTCGGACCACCCTTAGCAGAGAAGAGTGTGCTCGAATAGTCTGAGTAAACTGATGGGAGAGTTTCTGGCATAAGATAAAACTACCTGAAAGTCTATGCGAGAACTCTCCTACTCCAACAATCAATCCTCTCGAGACCTGTATTGAGTGAAGTGTCAGGCTTAACGATATTAAGTTTTACTGTTTACTTTACTCTTACATTGGTGGGAACTTTTGACGATAAGTTTGAAGTTGTAACGTGTTCGGGCCAGGTCCTAGTCACATAGGGGTACGATAGTAGCAGGTGGCTTCGTGATCAACACGAAGCCAGTGCCGCTTGCTAAAGGAGGCTTCGAACATGGTGTAATAGGAGATCAAAAAGCAACCGTTCAACCAAGTATATTTAAGAATGCTGTCTGTCGAAGTCTGCTGTTTCCATGGCGGGAATCAGCGGTCTTTAAATACGACATATCGCTTATCTCCAGTATGCGCGATATTGCAAAATATTGTTTGTATCAACCGATAGCACATGAAACAATACACGTATCAAACGATACTGTAAAACCAAACATAAAACAATGTGGGCATCAACCGATAGCACACGAAACACTACAAGTATCAAACGATACCGTGCAACCAAACATAAAACCCTAGTAACCCATACCCCTTAAACTTCCAGAATAAAATAACAATTTCACCAAAACAAAACAATCCAAGGAAATTCCAATGAACTCCTAACGGCCGGTAGTCCTGCTATTGTCCGGATAGGATGCATCCTCATCGTCATCGTTACCGTGCAACAATCTCCAGTCATTCTGCAACACCCATTCCGCACCTTCCAACCATCACATTTTTCTCTGCTCAGGTAGCACCCGCTACTGAAGCGGAAAACATCTGACCCTGTTTCTCCCCACATTTGTCCCATCGATTCTGTTGTTATTTCTAAGCATTTGTTGCAGATGTAGATGAATAGTCGGTGTGTAAGGTATCGTCGAGGGATAATATCAAGGTTCACCCACAGTCCCATTAGCTGATGGCGCAGTCTCCAAGGTACTTGCTCATAGTTTGACATTGTAAGGCTGTTGGATGGAGTGTTCTTTCCTTTCGCTATTGCCAGTACTCCGCCTCGGCCCGCCGGGCTAGGTACGCTGCTTCATCTTCCATTACCCGATTCTCATCTTCGCTGCTTTCGAAATGGCTTTCGAAGTGGGCTGACCGGAATCCGTCCTGTATCCCTTGGTCTGTGTCTGGGCGCAGGTGTTGGATTTCTGGTAGGGTTAGGCTCCACACCCCCGTCACATGGTTTATCGTACGGGGCAGCTCGTCCTCCCATTTGTTGTCTTCCCACCATTGATTAACCGCTTCCATCGCATTTTCCAATCCCTCAAGGGGTTCCCAGCTATTTTCTGTTTCAGGGTACCCCACCCATTTCACTAGCAACTGGTCACGGTCATATCGTCTTCTGTGGTCTGGTATGGTTTCCACTTCCCATTCCGGTTTCTCGTTTACCATGATTGCGGGTGGTGTTGCGTCGCTCCTGGCAGGGAAGGAGACATCATTGTTCGGGCAGTATTTTTCAACGGTGGAAG
This sequence comes from Tuber magnatum, assembly GCA_003182015.1. NCBI lineage: Eukaryota > Fungi > Ascomycota > Pezizomycetes > Pezizales > Tuberaceae > Tuber > Tuber magnatum. The sequence continues at coordinate 842,930 of PYWC01000024.1, read as the reverse complement.
CTTGAAATGTCGCTCCTCGGTTTCTGTACATTCTGCCATCCATTTCTACCACGTAATTTTGTGTATACTCATCATATCCGATTATCGTCAATGGTCCACGCCAGCGCGGTTGCAATTTCTTGCTACGTACTGATTCTGTTGTGAATAAACTTCCGTATACCAGTTACAAATTGCCCTTCCCTATCGGTATATAGTGTCTGCGTCTTTTCGCTGCCGTTCTTGTGCTTCTAAACCACGCCATTTTAATCGCATTGAATGCCGCGTTCCAGATTGCTTGCTGCCGGTTTAGTAATTCATCGGCAGCTAGTACTGCACCGTTTTTGAAGTTTGCTAGGGGCAGTAGTGGGTAATTCTTTTCAAAAATGGCTTTATATAGTGACATACCGAGGGTCTCTGACCATCCCGCATTCAGGTATGCTGCTGTTTCCGGTATGGCATCAAACCAATTGTTTTGTCTGGCGTTGACTAGGTTTCAGAGAGCTGTTTTCAATTCTCGAATTTTTCTTTCGACTTGTCTATTCGTCCCAAGATGTCCTGGGGCCACCTTGATATGTCCAATGCCTAACGATCGACACTGTTGTTTCCATACATGTGACTCAAACCTTGGGTCTGCGTCGCTTACTATAGATGTTGGGTAGCCATGGGGTTTAAATACTTTGTTGTTTATTAGTTCCCAGGTTGTTATTGCTGTTACTTGCTTTGTTGTAGGTATAAGCCACGTGAATCCTGAAAGTCCATCCATCGCAACTAGGATCGTGTTGTATCCTCATGAATTGTGGAAGGGTCCTGCAAAATCAATGGCTATTGATTTGAACATTTCTGAGGGCAGGGTAATTGTTTGAACCTTTCCTTCTGGCAATTTTGTAGGTTCCTTATTCACCTGGCATGTGTGGGACTGGGGTACATACGCTCTAAAGACTTTCCGCATTTCAGGCCAAAATAGGTACTCCGTTGCATACTGTAAGTTTCGTTCAACACTGTGGTGGCCTTTGTTGTGGATTTCGCTAATGACATACTCTCTTAACGTTGTATTTCCGTATGCAGGACCTTTCGGGATGTATAGGCAGTCTTCTCCGTATCTGGTTTTTGCATATAGCATTCCGTTTGCAATCTTGTAAGAGGACAAGTCTCCTGTGGAGTCCATATTCTCATTCACCTTCTTCCAAATGGGTTCTTTCCGGTATGCTACTACCATGTGTGCTCGGAACGTTCCGAGCGTTTCATTGACTGTCTGTAAGGTGTCGCGTTCATCTTCTATCTCGCCTGCCACAGGTAAGGTAGATCCGAGGTAGTGGTCATGGGTAGCACCCATTGGATCACTCCCGGAACACCGTGCCCTGCGGAAGATACCGGAAGCCAGAGACCCGTAAATAGTACATAGATAAACCGCTGACGGTAGTCTCCGGAGTCCCATAGAGATCAATGCATATGGGAAGGGTGTCATAGATAGTCTAGTTCATGAGGTGCCTTGACTGTCAGTCACCGGCAAGACACCGATGTACAAAGATTGTCACTCCGGCGGGCAAAATGGAAATGCACCGTAGAAACGATAACCGCATAAGGTGAATGCCGACTAGAGTGTGTCAACACATGCATGCCTGGAGGGTGTGNGCACTAGCTGCTCTTCTGCCCGTGGTTTGTTGCCATTCCCAGTCATTGATTTTGGGAGACTCCGGAGGGCTCGGGTCGATTTCTGTACTTGCGGGGCTTGGTCCTTCACTAAGAGGGTAAGGGGTTGATTTTCCCCATTGTCTAGGATGGTTGTTCGTGACCTTGATCTCGGTTTGATGATATGGGCAATGATCCACGTAACAGAGTCAGTAGTGTAGGGCGCTATGTTGGAGTTCTTCTGGTGATGTACTTCGCAGAGTACACTGGTCACCCCAATCGTTTCCTGCAGTAATTGGGCAGGGGCTTTGGGGGGTACAGGGGTCTCGCTGGGGTACTCTGTATAGGAGAAAGGAGGAGAAGTAGGGGAGAACTCATGCATGGGCTCCATTGTGTTTGATTCTTGCTCGTAGACCGTGTTATCCGAGATGTCATCTGATTCCTTCGTATAATCCTTGCCATAGAGTGGATTTAAGTCTGATTCTCCTTCGTATATCAGGGAAAGGGCATTAGCTAAATGGTACGTGCTTCCTGGTACGTAGACTATCTTTGCGTCGTATTTTCCCAAGGCACTTAGCCATCTCACTTGCTTCCTACTAGGGTTCTTCGCCGTTCGCAGGTGTGTTGAGGGTTGGTGGTCTGTGATTACCGTGAAGGAGTTTCCCATTAGTACATTGTGGAACCGATTAAGCGCTTCGACTATTGCTAAGGCCTCTTTATCGGTGGTCCCATAGTTCATTTGAGTGTTGGTGAACTTTCTGCTGTGTGACGCGGCTGGTCGTGCCGCCTCATAAGTGGGTCCTTGTCCCACTCATGCTCCAACTCCTAAATCTTCAGCGTCCGTAACTAACCAAATAGGTTCCTTGCTTCGTATATCTATTGGTCGCATGACTTGGTGATCGAGTATTCTCTTTCGGACCATCTCGAACACGGTCTGGCGGGTTGTTGTCCATATGAATTCGGCGTTCCCCGTTAACTCGGTTCACGGTGCAGTCACTGTTGCATGGTGTGGGAGAAATAGGGCCACATAATTCACTATTCCTAGGAATCGTTGTAATTCCTTCTTGTTTTTTGTTGTTTCCCATCCTGCAATGAGTGATATTTTGTGGGGGGAGGCATGGATGCCTTCGTCGTTCACTATTTGTCCCAATACTTCCAGCTTTTCTGCAAACAGTACTGACTTCTTTTTGCTCGCTAAGTATTTTGCCTTCCTGAGTCGATCACATACTTGGCGTATGTGTTTCTGGTGTTCTTCTGATGTGTCTGAAAATATGAGGATATCATCAATGTATACCCATCCAAAGTGATGTAAATATTCGCTTAGGAGGTCCTCCATTATTCGCATAAATGTTGCTGGTACATTCATGTCTCCTTGGAGTATTACTTTGCTCAAAAATCCTCCGAACGGGGTTTTGAATGCGTTGAATTTAACACTGTTCTTGTCCACCCGTGTTTGGAAATATGCGTCGCTTAGTTCTATCTTACTCCGGAATTTCGCTCGCTCTATTCGGTTAAGGATCCGCTGCTGGTTGGGAATCGATGCACTATCCATGACCGTATTATCGTTTGTTACCTCCAGGTCCACTAGGGGGTGGATCCTTCCATCCGATTTGGGTTGTACAAACATAGGCGCTGCTCTGGGAACCTCCTGTCATACAATTATTCCACTTCGTAATTTCTCATTTATCCAGTTCATAAGTTTTCCCTTGTAGGCTTCTGGGATTGAGTATGTTGGTTGGTTTCATAGGTCAGCTGGATCCTTTAGCCAAATGTGGTGGCTAATCTTACGCACTGGGAGTAGCATTTCAGGGACCTTGTCTGGGAATACATCCTCGTATTCTTCCAACAATGTTGTTGCGTTGGTGTCTGACACAGCAGCTCGGATTTCCACGCTTGTTGGTTTGCATAGCACCCGTAATCTGTCATTGGGGAATTCCACTGCTC
>PYWC01000024.1:778868-798290 GCA_003182015.1 Tuber magnatum | reverse complement strand
GACAAGTTAACTTTTCCCTGTTACCCTGCCTATCCTGTCGCCGGTGATAGACCTTTCTGACCTGTCTTCAGTTACCCGGCCTAGCTGAGCAACTGCCCCTTCATAAGTCCCTAAGTACGCCGACACCGCTCCCGCGTGTACCCAGGTACCTAAGTCCCTTACCAGCCAATTCTGTTCATTCTCGGAGCCCGGGCCATCGGGTCTCCATAGGTCAAGTACTTACTTGCCTGCCGGTTCCTATCAGTTTGCCTCCTGGCTACCTGTATGGGTATAGGTTCCGTTTGCCATAGCTCCTGTATGCTGGGTCATTACAACCCAACAAGCAGTCAATGAAACGATTGAGATATTCCGAGTGCCCATGATTACAGCATACCGGAAGGAACCAATATGGAAAAAGGTTAACGAAAGCGTGGACTCCACAGGAGATTTGTCCTTCTACATAGTCGCAAATGGAATCCTATATGCCAAAACTCAATATGGGGAGGAATGCCTGTATATTCCGAAAGGTCCTGCGTTGGGAAATTGCACACTGAGAGAGTACGTTATATCCGAGATCCACAACAAAGGCCATGACAGTGGGGAACAGAACTTGCCGCATGCTACTGAGTACCTATTCTGGACCGAAATAAGGAAGGACTTCGGAGCGTATGTGGCCCAATGCCACACCAGTCCAATGAACAAGGAACACACAAAGTTACCAGAAGGGATGGCCCAAACAATTGTTTTACCTTCCGAGATTTTCGAGTCAATAGCCATTGACTTTGCAGGGCCCTTGCAAAATTCATGAGAATACGATAAGATCCTGGTAGCCTTGGACAGGTTCTCAGGATTCACAGGACTCATACCAGGGAACAAGGAAGTAGCGGCAATAACAACCTGGGACCTACTATGCAACAAAATATTTACACCCCATGGTTACCCAATATCACTAGTAAGCGATACAGACCTATGATTTGGGTTACATGTATGGAGACAGCAGTATCGATCACTAGGAATTGAGCACATCAAGACGGCACCAGGCCACCATGAGAAGAATGGACAAGTCAAACGGATAATTCGAGAATTGAAAACAGCCTTTCGAAATCTAGTCAATGCAAGACAGAACAATTGGTTCAATGCCATACTGGAAACGGCAGCATACCTAAACGCAGGATAGTCAAAAACTCTCGATATGTCACCATATAAAGCTGTATTTGGAAACAACTACCCGCTACTCCCCCTAGCGAATTTCAAGAACTCCACAGTACCAGCCACGGATGAATTGTTCAACAGACACCAAGCAATCCAAAACACGGCATTGAATCCAATCAAGCTAGCGCGATTCAGAAGTACGAGAACAGCCCCAAAACGACGCAGACACCACACACTGATAGGGAAAGGTAACCTGTTGTTGGTTTATAGGAGCCTTTTCGCAACGGAATCAGGATCAAGCAAGAAATTGCAACCGCATTGGCGAGAATAGTTCAAGATAATTGAATGTGATGAATATATGCAAAGTTACTTGGTGGAAATGGATGGCAGAATGTACAGAAACCGACAAGCAACATTCCACGCATCCAGTATAAAACAATACCTCCCTAACGACGATACCACCTTTCCTGGAAGAAGCTATACAAAGCCACCTCCGATCGTGGTTAACAAGAAACTAGAATGGGAAGTAGACGCTATATAAGACCACAGAAAACGATACGATAGCGACCAGTTCCTAGTGAAATGGGTGGGATACCCAGAGATGGTAAATAGCTGGGAACCCCTGGAAGGATTAGGAAACACAATGGAACTAGTAAACCAATAGTGGGAGGACAACAAACTAGAGGATGAGCTACCCCCTACAATAAACCACATAATGGTAGCATGGAGCCCAACCCTACCAGAAATCCAACACCTCTGCCCTGATACAGATCAAGGAATTCAAGACGGATTTTGGTCAGCCCATTTTGAAAGTGATTTTGAAAGCAGCAAAGATGAGAATTGGGTCATGGAAGACGAAGCAGCATGCCTAGCACGGCTAGCAGAAGCCGAGTACTGGGAATGACAAGGAAAGAAACACACTATCCAACAGCTTTACAATGTCAAACTATGAGCAAGTACCATGGAGACTGCTCTATCAGCTAATGGGACTGTTGGTGAACCATGAAATTATCCCTAGACAATACTTTACACACCGACTATTCATACATATTTGCAACAAATGCCTAGAAATAACAACTGAGTCAACGGGACAGATGTGCGGTAAAACAATGTCTGACATATTCCGCTTTGGAAGTGGATGTTACCTGAGTACAGAAAAATGTGAGGTGTGCGCGGAGACAGATAAAACCGAGATTAAGTACCACCTACCTGCCCCTGGACATCTAAGCGAGGCCAACACCTAAGCGAGGTCAACCGCGGGACATAAATACCACCCACCATCCCTAGAACTCCTCTGAAGAGAAAAACCCTTACTATCAGACCTACAAACTGAAAGAAAAACCCTTACCAGACACACTACTCTTACAAACCTTCATCCTTTTATACAGCGAAGAAATGTCGACCTACGAAGAAATAAGCATCAAGGGACAATACATCATCGGAGGACTACTGCACAGTTGAACCATTCCACGGGAGGTATACTAGAAGATACTTTACGTCGATTACTGCTATGATTGCAGATGAATCGATATCGAAACTGAGAATTGGGAGGACCAGACGGTCCGCAACTGGGTGGATTTACCACACTACCAGAAATCGCATTGCCTTGTGCGTGAAGCACCCAGTCAGGAGTGTTTGGAGAAATGGCTAGAAGGGGCAGAATATATGTTGCAGGATGACATGAGAATATTGCAGGATAGCAATGACCATGAGGATGGGTCCTATGGGGACTTTCAGGAGAATAGTGGGCTTAACGACTATTAGGATTTCATTAGGTTATTTTATTTGGTGAAATTGTTATTTTATTTTGCGAGTATAACAGGTATGGGTACTAGGTTAGTTTATGTTCGGTTTCACAGTATCGTTTGATACTTGTATTGTTTCGTATACTATCAGTTGATACAAACAATATTTTATGTTTGGTTTCACAATATCGTTTGATACTTGTATTGTTTCGCGTGCTCTTTGTTGATACACACAACGTTTTGGAATATTGCTCATACTGGAGATAAGTGATATGCTGTATTCAAAGACTGCTGATTTCCATGATGGGAACAGCAGACTTCGACAGACAGTATTCTTAATATACTTGGTTGAATGGTTACCTTTTGATCTCCTATTACACTGCATTCAAAGTCTCCTTTAGTAAGCAGCGCTTGCTTCTTGTTGATCAAGAAGCCATCTGCTCCTATCTTACCACTACATGACTAGGGCCCGGCCCGAACACGTTACATCTTCCGTCCAGTGTAGCCATTCCTGACACTGCTGAACCCATAAGGGTTTATTTTTTGCCCAAATACCCTATCTGCCCATAGGCAAACTATTAGCTTTATCTCAACTAGAATAGACTACTATGAATAATTAAAAACTTACTTTCTTCTCAGAAGCCGTTTATGGTATCCTGAAGATGCAAGTGCATCACAAATAGTTCGTACTGAACATTGGTATCCCATTTCTGTGATAACTTCCTCCCACTGCAGGCATCGAGTACGGGCATCATGGGTTATAAAAGCAACCAGTCATTGCTTTTCTTTCTCAGTGAATATAACAGGTCCTCCTATCCTATGCCGATTGGAGAGAGAGCCATAGAGCATAGTTCGCTGATAGATTTTCTGGCATGTCCGGAAATCTATGTCTACTTTCTCTGCAATAGTCTAAAATATCCTGTTAGCTTACTATTCAAACCTGGAATGATGGTAATATGGTCACACCTTGCTGTCCCGGATGGTCAATATCCAACCAAAATCTACATAAGTTGTCCGGGACAATGGGGTAGGCTCTGGTGCAAAAAGAAGCAAGATTCCGAGGATTTTATCTAGGACAGCAAGGGATCCAGGAGCGTGAGGTCCAGGACAATAGCTAGTGACTGTAACTTACCTTCCAAGTCATTCCAGCTTTATTCTGGAGTATTACTACTTGTAGCCGCTCATTGCGAGTAGTTTCACGACGCTTGGAGTCTCCTGCTAGGGCATAATCTGCACAAGTACCCTTATTCTTCATTGCTGTCTGCTTGAGAGAGAGAGAGAGAGAGAGAGAGAGTAATCCTTTCTATTATGAGAATAGTATCTTGGTTGTAGCTGGAGCTGTGTTTGAAGTCAAGATTGGGCCGGTGCTGGGAGTTGTAGTAAGAGTTGTGGTTGGAGCTGTGGTTGGAGCTGTGGTCGGAGCCATAGGTGGTGGCCAGAATTTCAGCTGTAGAAGAAAATTTTCATGCCTGAGACATCTCATCTAATACCGGTAAGTGCTTGAATTCTCACTGGCTCGTTACACCCACCAATCACAGAAAGTTCGCCTCACATACCCTTAACCCCCGGTACAGTTCGGTAACCGGAGAGTTTGCTGACCATCCTGCACCTCTTGGTCCATTTGTAAACACCAGTGATGATTGGGTCGGGAGCGCTTAAAGTCTAAATTACGGCTGCTGACTTGAGGGGCGGCAGGGACAATCTGTTTTTTTCCCGGTACTCGTACCGGTACCGGTGCTCCCTTTCATCGCCGGAGGATGGCCATGACGACTGACTGCTATTGCTGTATCATACCATAAAACTTGGGTTTACCCTTGCATATCCGGTTCAAACGCCACGGTGTCTGCGGAGAAGGCGATAGCGGCGGAATGCCCTTGATGTTTTCCTGTGATGCCGGTATCATACCGCTACTAGTAACCCTGCACTCCTAGATCCTCAGACTGTAATTTTATCCGAACGGGCCGAGTATTGATCCGGACGCGTGCACCACTTCGGCCCTGATCTGATTGGCGACCCTGTTTCACACAGAACCCATCAAGGCTCGTGTGCCGTGCTACCGGTACCCTGAGATCGTTTACGGAACAATATTGGAGAGTATCATACGATAATATTATGATGTTGGTTTGGTCGGGTACCGGTACCCTAGAACAAGCTTTGCGGCCAAGAGGGACGGAATGACGCCCGGGTTCAGTGGGGGAGAAAAAACGGGCACTGTGAGACAGTGGAAAAAGGAAAGGGGAAAAGTGCGGTAGGGAAAATGATATGATGAACGGAAAAAGCAAGCCGGTGATCCCGCCAACCAGATCCGTCGAGATTTAACGTAATGGTGGATGAGGAGGGTACTGTACAGTACAACTACCGGTACCGTATTAAGACCGATACAGCTTATTTGGATACAGTAGGAATGGTGAAGCGATTTCCAAGGGAACCGAACATGACAGAAATTTTGGACCTCATGTATCATCATACCAATTTTCAGTGGATGGCTGGCGTGAGAGACATGAGTAGACTGCACATGTTCGCACCTCGAGAGCACGCTCTTTAGGGGAACCCTATTGTGAGGGGAATAATTGCATCACACGGGCTCACCGCCGTTCCCATAATAGCACTGCCAGCCGATTCACGGCAGGAACAAGATCCTTTATCGGTGTCCAGGCAAATCCGGGGCATGCGACCTGACCCGAGCTGTCGGAGGTCATTCGCTCTCTGGGATGGGGTGGCTTTTGATTGGGCGGGAGGATGCCATATGTAGCGCAGAGATTATCATTCAGATAAGATTTCACTATTCCACGAGGGATTTAAATGTATCGTGCTAGGTCTTGGAAGTCTCCATCTCAGGGAGATCTGACTTTTCTGTGGCGGCTTTTTCTTTTCTTTTTCTTTTTCTCTCTTTCCTCCCTCTCCCTTCCTTCTTCTTCTTCTCTATTCACTTATTTCCTTGTCGTGATTGCTAGAGACAGAAGGCCCGTCCCCGTCTTACGCATAGGCTGGTTCTCATCCGCTGCTTAACGTTACTCTTCCGCCCTTCGAACGGCAACCCTCATCCCCTTTCCTTCCCTTCTCTCTTGACCTCCATAACCCCTCCACCTCCCTTTCTCCCTCCCACTTGGATCCGAGAACTCCAACACATTTCTCGAACACCATCCTTCAACAGATACCGACATGCTTAGATCGACTTTGCGGTCATCATGTCGCTATAGCGGCCCCTCGCTTGCCCTCGGCTCGTCGAGGACCCTTACTGCAGCTTCCCTGGCCAAACGGTTTACCCCCCAAACCACAGCTGCTCGCAGACCGAGCAGTTTGACCACACACAAGAGATGTCTGGATCTGGTTTCAAGAAATAACTCTACTGACGCTTCGAGTAAAGGAGTGGTACGGTGTTTGCCAGAACATACAAACTGGTCCCCTTTCCTTGCTACCTTATCATCCCATCCTACCCAACAAACACCCGCTCCTGGCAAACTCCTACCGTGGGGCTACAGAATCAAGCTGACTTCTCATTCCATTTCTACGACAGGACCCGAGTGACTCTTTCCTGCAGGGAAATACCGCCAATTACATTGATGAGATGTACCTTTCATGGAAAAGGGACCCGTCGAGCGTTCACATCTCGTGGCGGGTATATTTCAGGAATATGGAGGGGGATTGCCTTCCTTCACAGGCCTTTCAAGCGCCCCCGACACTTGTTCCTACCCCCACCGGTGGCGTTCCCTCTCTCGTACCCGGTGCGCACCTCGGCGGAAATACCGATGTCACCAAACATTTAAAGGTGCAACTTCTCGTGCGTGCCTATCAAGTTCGTGGTCACCACAAGGCGAATATCGACCCCCTCGGTATCCGTTCGGGTGCAGAGCTTGGTGGGGCATCACAGCCTAGAGAGCTCGACCTTGACCACTACCAGTTCACCGAGAAGGACCTCGATGATGAGTACACCCTTGGTCCTGGCATTCTTCCAAGGTTTGCTGTCGATGGGAAGGAGAAGATGACATTGAGGGAGATCATCGCCGCCTGCGAAAGGACCTACTGCGGCTCTTATGGTATCGAGTATGTTCACATTGCGGACCGCGACCAGTGCGATTGGATCCGTGAGCGTGTCGAAATCCCTACCCCTTGGGAATATGACAACCACGAGAAGCGTCGTATTCTGGACCGTTTGATCTGGTCCAGCTCTTTTGAGAGCTTCCTGTCGCACAAATACCCGAACGACAAGAGATTTGGCCTTGAAGGATGTGAGGCTCTAGTGCCAGGTATGAAAGCCCTTATTGATAGGTCGGTCGATCACGGGGTCAAGGACATTGTTATCGGAATGCCCCACCGCGGTCGCCTGAATGTCCTCTCCAATGTCGTACGAAAACCAAACGAGAGTATTTTTAGTGAGTTTGGAGGCACTGCCGAGCCAAGCGATGAGGGCTCCGGGGACGTGAAGTACCATTTGGGAATGAATTTCGAGCGCCCCACACCCTCTGGGAAACGGGTGCAGTTGTCCTTAGTCGCTAACCCTTCACACTTGGAGGCGGAGGACCCTGTTGTCCTCGGCAAGGCTCGTGCGATCCAGCATTTCAACAACGACGAGAAGAGTCATAATAGCACTATGGGCGTGTTGGTACACGGAGATGCGGCTTTCGCTGCACAAGGTATTGTATACGAGACAATGGGCTTTCATGCCCTCCCCGCTTATTCTACCGGTGGAACCATCCACCTGATCGTCAATAACCAGATTGGTTTCACCACCGATCCTCGCTTTGCTAGGTCTACGCCGTACTGTTCGGATATCGCAAAGTCAATTGATGCACCAATTTTCCACGTAAACGCTGATGATGTCGAGGCTGTCAACTTTGTTTGTGAGCTCGCCTCTGATTGGAGGGCCCAGTTCAAGCGCGATGTGGTTATCGACTTGGTTTGCTACAGAAAATACGGCCACAATGAGACAGATCAACCCAGTTTTACTCAACCTCTCATGTATAGAAAGATTGCCGAGAAACAAGCGGCTCTGGATCGCTACATCACTCGGCTTAAGCAGGAGGGCACTTTTACCGAGAACGATATTCAAGAGCACAAGGATTGGTGAGAAGGCGATCCTCTCGAAGCCTGCAAGAGCCCAGCTGACGGTGAAATGCAGGGTATGGTCTATGCTCGAGGATAGTTTCGCCAAGTCCAGAGACTATCAGCCAACTGCCAGGGAATGGCTGACTTCCGCTTGGAACGGTTCGTTTGCAGACAAGATATCCAAGAACGATGAGCAAGTACTGAGTAGAATTATAGGCTTTAAGACACCAAAGGAGCTGTCCACGGAGATTCTGCCCCATCTCCCTACAGCTATTGAAGAGAGTCAACTGAAGCACATTGGCAAAGTCATCGGTTCCGTCCCAGAGGGGTTTAGTGTCCACAGAAACCTAAGCCGTATCCTTTCCAACCGCGGGAGGGTCGTTGATGAGGGTAGCGGTATCGACTGGTCCACGGCGGAGGCCCTTGCCTTTGGAAGTTTGTTAATGGAAGGGCAGCATGTTCGTGTCAGTGGACAGGATGTCGAGCGTGGGACTTTCTCCCAGAGACATGCCGTTCTGCACGATCAGGAGAACGAGAACACTTACACCCCCCTTCAACACCTAAGCAGCACGCAAGCAAAATTCGTCGTTTCAAACTCTTCCCTGAGTGAATTCGGAGTGTAAGTTTCGGGTTGTTGTTTTTGTTGAGAGCTATATAGAGCTGATGATATTAGTCTCGGGTTCGAGTACGGTTATTCTTTGTCATCACCGAATGCTCTTGTTATCTGGGAGGCCCAATTCGGCGACTTTGCAAACAACGCGCAATGCATCATTGACCAGTTTATCGCCTCCGGAGAGTCAAAATGGCTTCAGCGTACCGGTATCGTGATGTCCCTCCCTCACGGCTACGACGGACAAGGTCCTGAACATTCCTCCGGGAGAATGGAGAGGTACCTGCAGCTGTGCGATGAAGACCCTAGGGAATTCCCGTCTCCCGAAAAATTGGACCGTCAGCACCAGGACTGCAACATGCAAGTTACCTACATGACCAGCCCTTCTAATTTGTTTCATGTTTTGAGAAGACAGATGAAGCGTCAATTCCGAAAGCGTAAGACTTCATCACCGATATACCCAGTCTGTAGCTAACGATTGTGTATAGCGCTCATAATATTCTTCAGTAAATCGCTCTTGAGACACCCCATTGCTCGTTCCGACCTATCCGAGTTTACAGGCGATTCTCACTTCCGATGGCTTATCCCAGAGACCGACCATGGCAAAGGCATCAAAGATCCCGAGGAGTGCAAGCGTCTACTCTTCTGTTCTGGTCAGGTTTATGCCGCCCTTGTGAAGCGACGTGCCGCCAATGGGGTCGACGATGTTGCTATCGCTCGAATCGAGCAGCTTCATCCCTTCCCTTGGGCCCAGATTCGTGACGAGCTTGAGAGATACCCCAACCTTGAGGAGATCATCTGGACCCAGGAAGAACCTCTCAATGCAGGCGCCTGGACCTTTGTGCAGCCCAGATTGGAGACTATCCTCCGCCAAACTGAAAACCACAGCGCAAAGCATGTCAAGTACGCTGGCAGAGCTCCAAGTGCCAGTGTTGCTACTGGAATGAAGTCGACCCATTTGGTAAGTACTTACAAGACCCGCCGCATCCGTGGCTGCATTTCTAACAACCCAAACAGAAGGAAGAACAGGCATTTGTCAGCGATGCTTTGGGCATTAGCCCCAACTAGAAAAATCTCGCTTTTCCTGTCACCTTTTTTTCTTCCCTCTTTTTTTTTTTTTTTCAGAATTCACATAAACGTTTACCTAGAAATGAGACCATCCACCAGATAAATAAAGGAGGCTGAACTCCTGGTGGGAAGCGCAGGCTATGAGCTAATGGCGAGCTGTGTTTTGCAATTCTTTTATCCCCCTTCCATCCTTTTCCTAATCGGTCACTCGGGATTTTCTTCGAGATTTCTTTGAGCCGGGAGGTGTTCTGTTTTATCGCTCGAAAAGTAAAAGCCTTGTTATTGTTTTTCCCTGCATTTTTTCCGCTTTATTACCATCATTGCACTGTTTTTCCCGTTTCTTTTATTCGGCCATCATTTATTACTGGTGTTGTGAACTTGCTTTGTTTTATTACTTCTCATCTCATTGACTTGACGCCAACTTTATCTACCCAGATGCTATATTCCTGTTTTGCGCACTTCATGGGAAAAACAGACAGGAAAGGCAAGTAGTTCAGTATACTGTGATACACTATACTACAATTTTTCTTCTTATTACATCATGGCGTAGCATACATTATATGTACTTTATTAGGGGTTTTGAAAGTATTCCTGGAAAAGCTGGAAAGGGGGGGTTTTTGCCAATTTTTGTCAACTCTAGTATTAGGGAGAGCGCATTTTGTGTACTTTATTTGTGGTTTTGAATGTTCCCTGCAGAGCCGGAAAAGGGAGGGTTCCTGCCAATTTTTGTCAACTCTAATATTAGGGCAAGAGCATCCTGTATGCTCTATCTGTGGCTCTTAATGTGTCCCCTGCAGAGCCGGAAAGGGAGAGTTCTTGTCATGTTTTGTCAATTCTTGCGCCGGGACGGGTGCGTACCCGAGGTTTAGATATCAGACAGCGATTCGTCTCAGGCTTTAATCTTAGCAAAAGTTGGTGAAAGGCTCTTCCGATGCGGGGTGGGGGGGATTCGGGGATATTGTCGTTATTTTGGATCCCTGCCTCGGTATGGTTCCATCAGGCTGGAAGTTTGGACACAACAAGTGTACCGTTTCTTGGGCTTACTCGAAGTCTGGCACAGCCATAGCTTGGAGCATCACCCCTTAGTCTAAGGCGGCACAGGTCCGTCCTGCCGAGGGGTATTTCAGGCTTTTCGGTTATCATAAGCGGGGTCGGGCTCGATGGGTGAAATTATCGTTTGCGGGCCCCTCAGGATATTGGATTTTCCACGGTATTCGAATAAATTTGGCTGTCTAGAGCATGGTGTTGGAAAGCGGGGATGAATAGATAGGTTTTAGAAAGGTAATGCTCTGCAGGGAAATTTTGGAGGATAAGATTGGAGTGGTGATGGCTAGGGAATTGCTCGACGTATTGTTCAAGTGCTGCACCGTTCAATTGTTGCGATAGCCTCGGAGGAAAGCAGGAATCGGGTTTGGGGGGTCCTTAATGCGGGTACGAGAACAGTACTCGTAGAGTACCGGCAGATAGACGGCGATACAATGCAATCTCAACTGTTGATTAGCACGCCAAGTGCCCCGCCCGCTTCTGCCAACATTGGATCACAGTATCTTTGAGTCCGTCAAATACCGGTACTTGTACAGTACCATAAGACTCTGTTGGTAGCCAGGGGACCCTTCAATACTACTCGTATTGTATGGCTAGGTGGCATGTGTCCAATTGGAGAAACCCCTTTTAAATGACATGCGCTTGGCAGCAACACCTTTGAGATAGCCTACCGGGATCATACAGTACCATCGACCGGGAAACATACCGAGTATTGTACTCGTACAGTACCGCTGTCTACGCTGGACAGATCACGGTTCAACACCTCGGGAGGAGAAACATGAAGGGTCTTGGCTTCCCCAGTCTCCATTTCGCCAAGGTTTCGCTTTGCCACGGCCGTCTTATCAGATCCTAGTGAAGCTGACAGATGCATGGATCGGCTCTTATCAAACGACAACTCGGGCTGTCATACTTGCGTCATTGTCAGGACTCGCTCATTCATTATGATAACCTACGAGTGCCGGTACTGTACCGGTAGCTAAGGCATCCAGATTCCCTTCTCTCCTTTTCCCCTATCCACAGCAAGTCAACCACAGAAATGGGCTCGGCACCCCTTCTCACGGTCCTGTGCGCTTTAAGTTCTAGCACTGTTCGCCTCGGGAGTTATCTATTTTTACGATGGGTTTGTTGACGATTCCGAGCTGGTTGGTGGTGGTGGCTGACCTTGCTAATGGTATATCTTCGCTCACTGCAGATACCCGGACATGTAAGTTCTACTCAGCTCACGGACGAATACGGGGGAGTAGGGCGTGATTGACGAGAAGCAGGTTTTCCCCACGGTAATATTCACCGCGTACGGGATCTATGCATCTCTTTTCGCCATCCTGTATTTGGGCAAACCGTCGTACGAGATAGTAGCTAGTTCCTCTCGAATCAGCATCCTGCGGCCGGCCGACCACGATGCCGAGACGACATCGAAACAAATAAGAACGGATGGAGGAGCGACCGAGGATAAGCCCACCGCAATCGAAGCTACTGAAACAACCGTCTATCGAAAGCGCCAACCCCACCCTCTCAAGCACCTCCTCTGGGGCACCCCCTCCGTTTCCGGAAAACTGAGTCTAGCAACGTTCGCGATAAACACGTTGTTGGCTATCGCGACGTGGGATCTAACCTTCCGAACAACGTACTTCTACACAAGCAATGATCTCAGTTTCGCTCGCGTCGGTCATGTCGGCCCTGATTCCGCAAAGCTCCTGCTGCGAGAACCAGACCCCACCCACTACCCACTCTCGGTATGGTATTCGCACGACAAGCTTCCTACGATCGACTTGCGCCTCGTCGACACGATCCCCGGCCCGTCTGAGGAAACAGATTTTACGAAGACGCTAACGCTGCACCACTTAACTCCGGAAACGAGGTACCGGTGGTACACTAGCTCGAATCATTCCGGGACTTTCACCACGGCGCCACGAGAGAATGAAGTGCCGAGCGGGGGCGGCTTTACCTTTTTGACGACAAGTTGCATCAAGGCAAATTTTCCGTACGATCTCACAAGGCACCCACTAGCGGTTAAGGGCTTCAGAGATTTGAGTGCGTGGGTGGAAAGGTTGGAGGCGAGGTTCATGTTGTTTTTGGGGGATTTTATTTACATTGATGTGCCGAGGAGGCCGGGATTTGATAAGGAGAGCTATAGACAGTAAGTTCTTATCTCGCCCTGTGTTTCCTAACAGCCGGGGGCCGCAACACTAATACTCCCAGACAATACCGCCAGATTTACGCCTCCCCAGACTGGCCCTCGGTAGGAGCAAACCTCCCATGGATTCACGTAATTGACGACCACGAAATTTCCAATGACTGGTCTTCAAACACTACGGGCGTTTACCCCGCGGCGATGGACCCCTTCAACATCTACCAACACTCTGTCAACCCCCCTCCTGTTCGTCCAGCCGGTGATCCCTACTACACCTTCGACTATGGCTCCGCGGCTAGCTTCTTCATGCTTGATACACGCACCTACCGCTCCCCCGTCCACCTCCCCGACGGCCCGGAAAAGACCATGCTTGGTGAGCGCCAAAAAGCCGACCTCCTGCGCTGGCTGTCTCAGGGCAGCGGCTGGAAAATAATCGCCAGCAGCGTCCCCTTCACTAAAAATTGGCGTGTGAACGGCCGAGACACATGGGGCGGATACCTCCACGAGCGCCAGGAACTCCTTGAACAAATGTGGGAAATTGGCGGTGGGCGGGTAATCATCCTCTCTGGCGATCGCCACGAATTCGCTGCGACAGCTTTCCCCCCACCCCCGGATTCTGGGTACTCGATTGCTAGCACCGTTCACGAATTCTCATGCTCTCCGTTGAATCAGTTTTTTGTGCCGATCAGGACGTATAAGCAGCTAGACAACGAGGATTTGCTGATCAAGTATGTTCCTGACGGGAATAGAAAGTTTGGAGCAATTACGGTGGACACAACGAACAAAGAGCAGGATGTGCTGAAGTATAGGCTCGTGGTCGATGGGAATGAGAAGTGGAGTTGGGTACTTACCGCGCCGAGGGTCGCGGAGGAGAGGTTTCGCAAGGAGAAGGGGAACGGGAAGTAGTGGAGCTGAAGAATATATAAGATAAAAGGGGGGTGAATTTGGGGGCTGGTCTACTTTTGAATAGATTATTGGGGAATGATTGGACAGGAGGTTTCTTTTCATTGGCTTTGGATTTAGCTTGGCTGCCAGCTAGGCGGTACAATAATTAGTTTTCTACCGTTGCGCATTTGTTTTCCGGGGGATCGGTTGGATTATGGTGGGGCATTAATATCGTACGTAGTACAGCACTTTACGGTTCCTGAGGCCTCCAGCAGTCAAATCGCTCCAAAACTGACCACCGGTACGCAAAAAACGCCAACGAAAGCGTGAAAGCCGATTCTGATTTCCGAGGAAAATTGAGTAGCTGAGGCGAAAATAATAGTAAAAGTGTGACGGCAGCTAAAAAAGGGCCGGATTGGCGTTAAAAGGGAAAAGGATAAATGGGAGAGGAAGGGGAGAAATGGGAGGGAAAGCTTGGTGAATATAGAAACCTTAGCTCCGCCACCACCGCTAGGCATTTCCCAACCGAATTGCACCCGCCCGAGCACTCAACCCTGAGAACGAGTTCGCCCAAGGGCATGCAAACCCCGCGATAGGAGTCGGCCCAGAGACGACGAAGTGGTCGGGATCCAGAACCCCGTAACTCCCACAAAGCGCCGTTGGTCCAACGGAGAGTCAGAAATGTGTATTTATCGACTCTCAATCGCCATGGCCAGAGGTGCACGAAACGAATATTTAGTGTGCTAGTATGATAGTATCGTCGTATCAATAACAACCTGGGGCCAGATCCCCCATCGGAAGCTCCCTTGTATCCGTACCTTCAACGTCCATCAGTACGATATTTGGGGAATGTCTTCACCACCGGACGCGGTGGTCTCTAAAGCCACTCTCTTGCAAAAAAAATGTTGGGAAATGGTTCGACCGGAGTGGTGTTTCTAATTGTGCACCCCCCACCCTGGAAGGTTATCATATCATAGCATGGGAGATTTGAAGCGGTCATGAGGTCTCACTCGTGCCAGCTTTGAAAAAAAAAATTGGTCGGGAGGGAGGGAGAGAACGGGACTTGATTCTTTTCCGGGGCGTGCGCAGGTGCGGGTTTAAGTCTCGCGGGAGAGAAAGGAATGATGAAGAGCCGAGGTCGGCATCATGAGAACCTCAGAGAAAAGGGCAAAAGAAAAAAAAAGTGACAAGTGATAAAGAAAGGACGGTCATACCATAGTTGAATACCGGTACGGTATGGTTCCGAAGTCGCGAGACTAAACGAGGAATGGATGCATCCAGAAGAGAGCAGTGAGGAGGAACCAGCACCGAGAGAGAAACCAAACGAGAAGGGACTATGGTACCGGTTAGTCTGCGCGGCGGATGAACACTAAAGTCCTACCACCGCCGACTGGTATGGGTACATGATATAGCGTTGCAAGTCTTTGCCCGTCCTATCATATAAGTCACAGCCTAACCTTTCCATTTCGCTGTTCCTCCTCCGATCGCCTGGGCGAGCGGCTTATATCCTTCCGCGATTGGACAGGGTGTAGTGTATCGTACTGCTGTACTGCGTGATTGGCCCAATCGGGTTGGTTTGCGTATATATACATACTGGAGGCGGTGGCGATAATGATAGAAGCGGTGGGCTGTTGGGTAACTTACTGCACTCGTGGGTAAATCTGTAAATAGGGATTATTTACCGGGAGGGAGGGAGGGAGGGAGGGAGTCCAAAGTGTTTGTGAATGCAGTGATTGGTCCTGACATTTTTAAATCCTCGCCAAGGGGACGGTCGTTAATATATATATATCGATTCGTGCTATGATATGATATGATACATGTAATGCCATTGGCACCCGAACTATCCGACCCATTTGGAAAAGCGGACAAAAGTGAATTCCCGCTGAATCGATGATTACCACCTACATCTATCGATCCGGATCATCGTATCATACCGCAACAAAACGCTACTCGTGGTTCAAGGTGTTCCAACCCCGGACAGATTCTGTCAATTTTCCCCCCCCTCGCCCTGGACTCGGAGTCCCTAAGCTGTCATACCATACCAAAGCCTTCACCACGGGAAACGGAACCTCATGTTTTTCTCGCATCCATCTCCCATCGTTTCCCTTCGGTGATTGGAATTCCTATGATATGGTATTCGCGCTAAATTCGTGTTTGAAGTCCCAGCCCCTTCCTCTCGGGTGTCGTGCAAATCCACTCCTGTGATATCATACCTCGCAACTTTCGAATCGGACAAAGTATTCCCATCCCAATTTTCATACGAGGGGCTTTGGTACCTACCCAACTAGCCGCTTCCCTTCCCCTCTCAATAGCACTAGCAATCACATAGTTAGCGGATGCCGGAAGGGAAGGGCATCATATCATACTACTGTACTATAAAAAAACCTCAAAGTGATATTTTTCCGGGAGCGTAATATTATAGCAGTGTGAAAGACAGAATCCATTAATTTCGTCCATACCAATCCAATCCGACACTCTACGGGAAATTTTTCCCCACCTCGATTCCATCCATCCATACCCGCCGAGTGGAACATCAAGCAAGTCACACTACGGCATCCAGCCCAAAACAACCAAAAGCGAGAAAAGCGGGTATGATATCATGCGACATCACCGAGTTCCCGGACCGAACAATTTGACCAAACAAACACCCAAGGGTTGAAAGCGTCACTACATATCATACCTTCGACCGACGCGACGGAACAAGACAAGACAACCACCCATCCACCCATGCGATACCAATACGGCCCAACCAACCACGAAGCCCACAACGACATTTCACACCTTACTGAAACAAATCACAAAAACTCACTCGCAAAAATTTCCGAATTCTTGAATCCCATCTTATCCCATCCCATCCATTACCCGGCCCCCGCACCTCACGTCGAGAATACCGGTACTCTAACGCCTCGGGGCGGTCGTATTCGGTTGGCGGATTTTGGTGGTGTGTTGTATGGTAGGGTGCCCGCTGGGATTGGATTCTTTGCGCTTATGGGGATGGTTGTGCGAGGCGGAAGGGGATGGGATGGGTGGGGGCGGGGTATCATGCTTTGCTGCGATGGATTGAGCCGGCGGCACTGCACTACGAGTATTGGTAGGGATCGGGATGATAAAAGTACTCGTGCGGTAAGCCGGGGTAGCGTACGACTGCTCTAGTTGGGTATACGCGTTCCGCATTTGTCACCGTGCGGTAGGGTCTCGTATTATGCTTGTGTTGGTGACAACGGCTCTTGGCATTGCAGAGCTGGGTAATGGGATGAGGAGAGTATTTACAAGACGGCGCTGTTGGTAACAGGCATGGGAATTAAAATAGAGTGGGGTATAGCAATGTAGCACATTATGGACAGGGGAACCATACGTAAGCGGTACCGTAACACCGAGGGGGGTGTGCTGAAGCAAGTGACCGAGCAAAGGAGCTCTCACAAACCATCACGAACCTGATGTAAAAAGAAACGCCATAAACAAAAGACGGAAAAGAAAACCCGGTCGAGAGACGAAAGAAACGAGCAGAGAAAAGAAAAAGAAAAAAAACCCCAAATAACAACTCCTGTACCCCAACTCCCAACCTCATAATCATCCCCAAACGGTATGATAACAAAGCAAAAGGAAAGAAAAAAGAAAAGAGATCGGAGCATGGTAAATCACTCCTTAGAACCCGCAATCCTCCTAAACATATCCATAAACCCCCTAATCCTCCCTCTCTTCTTCCCTCCCGCCACCTCACCGCCACCCTCCAATGCCAAACCATTCACACCATCTCCCTGCACCTCCTTCTCCCTCCTCTTCCGTTCCCAGTGCGCATCCACCAGCACCAAATCTTTATTCACACCGCCCCTCCTCCCACCATTCCTCCGTCGCTTCTCTTCGGGATACTTTGCCGGCGAGCTAGGTAGACTGACAGGGTTCGAGTGTCTGTGATGATGGGCGCCACGGCGACGGTGCATGTACATGCAGCCACTAGTGGGCGGGGTGTGTGGTTGGTCTGGGATTCGGTGCGGGGGTGTTGGGGGTGTCTGCGGGAGTGTGGTCGGGTCAGTCGCGTTTGTGCGGGGAATTGGGCTTGGTGTTCTGGAGGTGCCAGAGAGGTTCCGGGGGACATGTGGAGTCGCGACTGACTGTGTCGTGTTGAAGGTCCCATTGAGAAGGAGCGCCTTGGGGGTGTCGGGGTTTGAGTATAGTAGTCGTCTGGGCTCGGAGCGTGCTTTGTGGAGGCTGCCGTCTGGCGTGCAAGCATTGTGCCTGAGCGCATTAGCCGGCTGCGCGGGGTTTCATCGAATACTACTTCGGGGCCCACAGGGCATGAGGACGAGCGGCCGGCTGCGCGTGGGCGATTGGCGGCGGAGGAGGAGGATGTCGCGGTTGCCGGACTTGGGGAGAGACGGCCGGCCGGGTTGAAGGTT
Source organism: Tuber magnatum (assembly GCA_003182015.1). NCBI lineage: Eukaryota > Fungi > Ascomycota > Pezizomycetes > Pezizales > Tuberaceae > Tuber > Tuber magnatum. Next base: position 780,233 of record PYWC01000024.1, on the reverse strand, counting down.
GGGGATAGCGGGGCGGCGTCGTCGAGATGGAGGTTGTTGCTTGATGCTAGGCCTTCTCGGAGGGCGACCCAGATGCCTGAAGCTAGGATGAGCATGCGGATGTGGTCCGATGTCTCGATGTACAAGCGTTCCTCCGAGCTTGGAGATAACGGGACATCGTGCACCGGAGATGAGGAGCGGGAGTGGGTGGGTGTTGTCGCCGGGGAGCTTGAGCTTGCGGCGGGGTAGTGGTCGTTGATCTCGATGGTCTGCTTAGCTAGTGTGGCAATGATCGGGTGCTTCGGGAGCCCGGGCTCACGAGGCTGAATTGAAATCTCCTTTCCGCCGCACTGTCCTCGGGGCCGTTGCTCCGTGTCTGGGACGAACGGCGTCTGCCTGCGGGAGTACCTCCGCCTCTGGGGTTCCACCTCGCCGTTGCCACGCTGCCGTCCTCCTGATATGCCGAGAACTCGTAGCCTCCAGAGGCGGTCTGCGCAACCTCCCATGGCGGGCCAGAGCCTAGCCGTATCGCCGGGACCTTTGCCATTCCACCGCTTCCCCCCTTCCCATCCTCTCCAGCCGCTAGCGGTACCTTCCTGTAGTTTTGCGAAACTGTAGCTACCACGTGCCGTGCGTTGAGCCCATTCGATCCATCCTCATCCACATCATCGTCATCCTCATCTCCACTCCCATACTCCTCGCTCGTCAAAAACACAAGGTCCTGGCTTCCCACACCGTGCTTGAAGAAGCGCCCACAAGTAGCCTTCAACCTCGACGCAAAAATTGAGGCAGGGAGAACATCCAGTGTCGGCACCGGCCTGGTAGTATTCGAGAGACGCTGCAACTGCACCACCAGATTCCTCGATGGCTTCAACGAGTGCCTGTGCAGCAGCAAGTGCGCACTAGGCGGTGGTTGCGCCAGGTGGTACGCCGTCTTCGTGCGCGGTGACCTTCTCGGCGTCGCAGGTGACGGGGCTAGCAGCGGGTCTTCAAACACGGTGGATACGTTGGAGGATATGGTCGATCGTGGTCGAATCCCCCCACCCACACTCCCCAACGACCCGGGCGAAACTGATGGCCGAACCATCGAATTCGTAACCCCACCTGTCGTTGTATTTGTACTATTATCGTTATCATTATTATTATTATTCGAGAACTCGTGCCCGTGTGCTGCTGCCGCGTCTGCTGTGAAGAGGGTCAGGAACGACATCTCCTGCGTTGCCAACCCCCGTTGACGCTCAGCCCCGGGAGTCAACGACGACGAGGACGACGACGACGAGGGATGTGCGATTGGCCGTTGCACTCCTCCTCCTCCTCCAGCAGCTGCTGCTGCACTGTCAATGATGCTGCGTAATAACGGGTGGAGGAATAGTCCGCCCAATACTC
>PYWC01000024.1:733059-749247 GCA_003182015.1 Tuber magnatum | reverse complement strand
TATCTAAGTCACTTGCACTTGTGATAGTGGAGTAGACCTGGTGAACAAGATATATCTTTAAGACTCATAGATTAATCCAAGCTTGCGTGTTCTTCTAACAGAAAGGAAAAATACACCCCTATTTATACCCTTCTATGGTTACACGAACACTGACTCATACCAAGGAAATCTATATACCCTGCTAGAATCTTCTAGCATAACAACTGGTCATGTGAATGTGCCACATGACTGACACAGTCACACCACCGTACAGGAATGAGATACCGTATTTTGAACAAAAGTTCTGGTAGAGTTTGGCTACCCGCATTATATAGTGGTTACAAACCTCCGGGTCTTGATATCCATCTACGATACGATATTCGGAAAAATTGCAATTGTATTGTAAGGCAGGCTAACTGATTTCGCATGCTTCAAGTTTACAAGGAAGCAGCAAAGGCGAGCCAGAGAGAATACCAGTTTTTCCAGTCTTCACCTTTGAAACCCCCTAGCACGGTATGATACCTACTTGCGGGTTACCTACTACTCACGTCGTCGGACTGGACCAAAGCCAAGACTGCTCAGGCGGCAAAACAAACCGAAAGGGTTGCAATACCGATCCGACTCCACTTGAGAGACAGTTCTTTTTTTTTCCCCTCTCTCTCGGCGGTAGGTAGGGAGGGTGGGACTCTGTGTAAACCATCCTATGATACAAAAATTCGAATCTAGACCCGACATTGGTCTCTTGTATGGCCTCCAGCGATCCGTTCCCCCCACCCCGAACCACTATATTATACCAAGGATTGCCAAACCCAGCAAGGAAAATCAATGGTTCTTATCCCCTTTAACTCCTCAAACAAGCAATGATCCCCCCACCAGCGCAAAATCTAAATGGTGGCCTGGCTGGTTGGCCTCGAGCTGGGGGGCTGGATGATAATGCTTGAAAGAAATTTTTCTATGTAGTAAGCAGGTGGTCTGATATCATACACTGGTGGTTCTCAACCCGGGGGGGTATTGTCACGTGGTATTAATTGAGGGCTAGTGTATTGCGGATTCTAGGGATGTTGGCAGTGCGACAATTTATTATATTATACAGTGCATCTGGTTGCAATGCGAAACTTTAGTAATGATAGTGATTATGGAGTTTTGAGGGAAAACTTCATTTTCAGGTTGGATGATATGTCTGGTTGACAAAAGTCAGCCACACTTAAGTTGTCATAATGAGATCAAAATGAAGGTATCATATCAACAAAACAGGAAATACCTATATTCCAGAAAATAGTAAAATGAAAAAAACCCTAAACCAACTCTACCAGATGTAATGGACAGGGTCTGTGCAGGGTTAAGGGCAGATAGTCCAAGGCACACCATAGCAGGCAGGACAAGAGAGAGATTGTAACATGTTCAGGCCAGGCCCTAGTCACGTGGCGGTATGATAGGAGCAGATGGCTTCTTGATCAACAAGAAGTGAGCGCTGCTTGCTAAAGGAGGCTTCGAATGGGTTTTATTTGTTTTTTAAGAAGTAACCGTTCAACTAAGTATATTAAGAATACTGTCAGTCCAAGTCTGCTGTTTCCATCTTGGAAATCAGCAGTCTTTAAATACAGCATATCGCTTATCTCCAGTATGAGCGATATTGCAAAACAATGCGTGTATCAACCGATAGCACACAAAACAATTCAAGTATCAAACGATACCGTAAAACCAATATAAAACAATGTGTGTATTAACCGATAGCACATGAAACAATACAAGTATCAAATAATACCGTGAAACCAAACATAAAACAACCTAGTACCCATACCGGTTACAGAGATGGCAGGTGTACAAACAAGATGTGTTTGTATTCAGGCTTGAAGGGTTCAAGGATAGGGTCTCAGGGATCAGGGTCAGGGTTCATGGGTTCTGGTGATGCGAAGAAGAAACAAAGTTGTAATTCTTAAATACTGGTGTAGATAGGAAATTACCAGGTTGCATAAAGAAATAAAACTATAAAGGAGCACACCCCTTTATATAACAAAGGAAAATTCTCTGCTGATAAATTCTAACAGCCCTGACCCTTTTCCTCATGTGCAGCTACACTCTTCTATCGCTTTCCATGGGGTTCTATTACATGGAACCTCAGCTGATCTATCTTTCCTATCCCTAGGCAACCATACAACCCTGGCTTCTATATATGCAACCAAAAACCCAAGGCTTACTATAGCCCTGTCAGGTGGCTGCAATACTAGACCAATATGTAAGTATAAAGTTTAATATAAGTATCATATAAAATAGGATTTTGAAAGAAAAAGTGTATACAACAATGAATCCAGAGCAGAATCTTTTAAATGTACCAAGGTTGTATATAATCAGTAAACTTGTAGGCAGATATGCAAGTCAGCAATTTGAGAAAGAGGCCTGTTGAACCTGGCCTCTCAGTGGGAAACAATATATCATAGAGCCACTTTTATCTAACAAACGCCAAATCTATGAAGTTCTTTGAATGCCGAAAATCACATTCTTGGACCTGTAGGATTGGCTGATAAGGTATCAGAATTTAGCAGAGTTAAGAAAAATGTCCAGGGAGCAGCAACTCTCTATGTGTCTTGATATCATTGGACATAGATATACAAACTGGCAGGTGCAAGAGAGATATCAAGTTAGTGGATTTACTATTACAAAGTAAGTAGTTATCTAATAATAATCAGAATAATGATAATAATACTATTGTACATATAATAATAACTAATTAATAAATAGAGTATTAAATACAATTTTTACTGGATTAGTTAAATTGTCGGAAGAAAATATCAGCCTACCAGACCCTATGAATATTCCATATAAGATATAGAAAAAAAAGAGTACTCTCTATCCATATTTTCAGAATGCAATTGGGGCAGCAGATGGGACACATATACTAGCCCATATTCCTACTCAAGATATTCCCCAATTTAGAAACCAAAAAGACAACATTAGTCAAAACATTTTGGCAATTTGTACCTTCAGCCTATATTTTGCCTGTATGGTTCCTGGCTGGAAGGGTTTGGCCCATAATAGACAAGTATTGCAATGGGTGTAATCGGTACAGGTACTAGGTTATGTTTTATGTTTTGTTTCATAGTATTGTTTGATACTTGTTATGTTTTAAAGTATCGCTTGATACTTTGATTGTTTTATATTTGATTTGGTAGTATCATTTGATACTTGTTATATTTCAAAGGTATTGCTTCATACTTTGAATGTTTTATGTTTTGTTTTACAGCATTGTTTGACACTTGTTATATTTCAAAGGTATCGCTTGATAATTTGAATGGTTTATATTATTGCTCATACTGGAAATAAGTAAGAAATTGTATTTAAACACCACTGATTCCATGATGGAAATGGCAGACTTTGACTGACAGTATCTCTAACATACTTGATTGAACAGTTACTTCTTGATCTCCTATTATGCCCTTTCGAAGCCTCCTTTAGTCTACATAGCTCTCGCCTGTTATCCAGCAAGCAGGCCACCTGTTACTATTATACTCCAAGTGTGATAAGCACCCTAGGTGTGAACACGTTATATTTCTTTAACCTCAGCAAGTGGTTACAAATATTGTACCTGGACGAGGCCTGATCAACTGATAGACATCTACCAAGAAATGCTAGCAGTTGGAAGTGGCAGAACCCATGGCAGTCGGCTTTATCAGCACAAACTATTAAACCCCTCAGGACGAGGAGTGGAAAGCAAGTCCCACAGCAAGGGCCAGAATGCTCCAGGCAACCCAAGGAGCAAAAGGACATGGCAGAGTCTAGCACTGATGAAGCTGCCAGGCAGCTTGTGAAAGACCAGGCTTTACGAAGCTTAGAACAACTCAAAGAAGAACAAGTTGAGATATTGAAAAACCTGCCACTCTTACCAAAGAACACCTTCGGGACAGAGGACAGTGAAAGCAAGGAAAGCAAATCCGATATGTCTAGCCCAGCAGGCCTGCCACCCCCGCTAGTGCCCCTAACTAGTAGTGCTAATAACCAGCCAGGAAAGAAACCTAACATAAAGTTACCACTATCCAAGAAGTTCAGCAGAAAGGGGGACGACCTCAAACCTGAAGCTTTCAAGCAATGGGGAACCTCGATATGCCAGTATCTGCTCACACAGAGAATCAAGATATCCGAGAAGAAAACAGGGCTCTATATTAGAGCTTTCTGTGAAGGAGCTGCCTTGGAAGCATACCACCAATGCATGGACGAATATGACATTGGAGACTACATCAGTTGACAGACTGTGCTAGAATATCTGCACAAATGATTCCAGTTGAGCCGCAACTGAGAGGAACTGTACAAAGCCTTCAACAGCATTTAGCAAGTATGGAATGGCAGAACAGAAAGGATCACAAAGATAGCTACAGAGCTCCTAATGTACTGCAGAAGTTTACAAACTCACAGACCAACTATGGTACTACAGACAAGGAGGCACTAGCAGTGATCAATATGCTCCAATCTTTCAACCACATGCTTATGGGTTCCAAATTTACTATTATCACAGACCACCAACCCCTGGTAAACCTGAAGACTGACTGGATCCCTGGCTGAAGAAGAACTCGCAGGATAAGTGAATTGAGCAAATATGATGCAAAGGTGATGTACAGCTTAGGATGAATGAACTATTTAGCAGATGCACTCTCCCACATCTTCGAAGACTCTAATGACAAGACTCCACCACTCATCCTCAATTACACCCTGGAGGATGATGATATCTCTGGCTCAACCTCCTACGAAGATCCTTCTATAGCACTAGCCTCGATGGCTCACAAAACCTCTCCTACCTCCCCAGCTTGCACTATGCGGTTCTGGGAACCGCACTGTTGCCCCCAACCTGAGATAAGAGGGGACGAACTCTCCTCGAGGGATAGTACTGAATATGGCTCTGAATGGGATGAACCCATGTCCCAGGTAGTGGCAGCACTATTTGATAAACTGACACAACCTCCAGTGACCCTCCTAAGTCCTCAACTACAATAACACCTTGCCATCTCAGCAACAGAAACCCACAGGGCGACCCCTCTATCGAGCCCACCAGGACTACCTGCAGTAGACTCCCTGTATGGAGGATCACTTAGTATCTACAACAATGAACCAATTGTCTCAGTAGTATCTCCCCTGATAGATGCATACTGCCATACCCTCTATAATGTCCTAGAAGGAGAAGAAGATACGGGACAGACCATGACCACAGTGCAACGGATTAAAGATGAACAGAACATTATCGATATACCTCAAGATATGCAGAGCATCTTTCGACAACAAATAGTATCTGGATACCAACATGAATCAATCTACTCCCATGTTATGAGATGTGCTGGACAAGAAGACCTAGAAGGAGTCTACAGAGCAGGTAGAATGCTATACATGAGGACCTGTTATGGTGAACACTGCCTCTTTATCCCTAAAGGACAGGTGTTCAATGGGACGACCCTATGGGAATATGTCATGTATGAGATACATGGCAAAGGACACCACAGTGCAGAACAAAACTTCTGATGTGCGACTAAATACATCTACTGGCCTGAGATGAGGAAGGACTTTTGCGATTATGTGAAGCAATGTGATACCTGCTAAATGCATAAGGAACCAATCCACAGACCAGAAGGAAGGACCCAGACACTTGACCCAGCTTCTAAGGTGTTCAAATCAATTGCCATTGATTTCGCAGGACCTTTCAACAAGTCAAATGGGTTTGACCTTGTCCTGGTAGCAGTGGATTGATTAAGCCGCTATGTGTGGCTTATACCTACCAATACTGTAGTCACGGTGGAAGGAACAATGAAACTCTTGGAACGAGATATCTTTACCCCTCACGGCCACCACATATCAATTATCAGTAATGCTGACCCTCGTTTCAAATCTAACTGGTGGAAGCAGATGTGTAGTGTTCATTACGGGACATCCGGGTCCCTGAAACCTCCAGGGCCCTGCCTGCATTCCCCGCCCCGCCCCCCATTCAGGTCCCCCCTGGTTTATGGCCCTGGATGGGGCCCCATCTATTCATTATCTCTGGATGGGGCCCCGCACTTTTTTTTGCCATTCCCCATCTAGGTCCAGAGCAGTCTTTGCCGTACCTCCAATTTCATTGCTTACGGTGAGCTGTAACTACCCTTTGGAGATCAGATGCCCAATTTCAGGATATGCACAAAACTATTTACATAACAGATATACTAAAAATCCCACAGTATATCATCCGCATAGTGCTATCATACGCACAGTGCATTCATACGTACAGCACTATCAAACACACAGTACTATCATACGCCTAGCGCTATCATATGCACAGTGCTATCATACGCACAAAATCATACGCTCAGTAGTTTTCTACACAATAGTTCTCAAAATCATACGCACTCTAGATAATCTTACCTGCCACATTGGTTTATTGATCGCGTAGCTCACAGTAATGTCAGAGATGAGTATTTATCAACTAGGANTTTTTTGGGTAGAGAGTTAAAGGTGAGTGTCAGAGGTGAGTGAGGAGGAGGTAGGTGAGGAGGGTGGATGAGGAGGCGGGTGAGGAGGTTCTTGTCAAGAACGTTACGGTTGTTACTCAGAGTGAGAGTGTGTGATTGGTGTTGGTAGGGCAACATGACTCGTGGCTATGAGTAAGCATATATGCGTCCGTCCCAAATCTGTGTGTATACATGCGTATGCATGCATATGCATTTGTTCACATATGCGTCTTATCCTTTCTCCAATGATCAAGCAGTGATATCAGTGTTGGCTTAAGGAGGAAGTTTGTCAGAAGAGAGGGAGGCCAGAAGATATACCCATGGGGATTCATACTCTCTACCTATCAAGCTACCTTGTCAGACAAATCAAGTTCCCCATAGCTTAGGCATATTTTGATTCATGAACGACGATGCCTGACCAGAACAATGTTACTGTACCAAGTAGGCAGAGCCATATACCATTGAATTGTACATTGAACAAGTTTGAGTAAGACTGTAACCGAATAATCATTGAGACAAACATTGTACTATGCTTTTCACATAGAATTGCCTTGAAAATTGTGTATAAAAGGTTGTATGTGTACAAAGATATTATATCTTTCCTCTTGGAGTATCAAGTGTACAATCATAATTACTAAATGATGTCAGTAGGCAGCATATACCAATGTTAGTTATTTCAAAACATGATTTAACCTAGGTCAAACACACAGTCCGCTTCAGCATTATTCTATCTACCTATAATACCATAGTATAAGCACTTAGCTGAGGCTTTAGGGTAATTGTACTTACAAGTTATTTGGTGGGGTGTTTTGTTGGTGGAGCAGGGTTGGCTGCAGACGTGAAATCATACGCACTCTAGATAATCTTACCTGCCACATTGGTTTATTGATCGCGTAGCTCACAGTAATGTCAGAGATGAGTATTTATCAACTAGGATAATGAGCATGCAAATAGAGTAAAAACTAGTGCGAATAGAAATGTTTGGATTAGTGATACAAAACAGGTCGAAATCATGTACCACTGCCCATTTTGCTAAAGTGGCTATGAAGGCCGCGAAACGCAAAAACACCCACAAAAGAAAAGAAACACCAGAGAGATAATCCCTAGATGGGTCCAAAGCCCACCAATCCCACTAGCCTCAGCACCAATCCCACTCCACCCAACCCACTAACTCTCGCTCCACCAATCCCATCAGCCCTAGTATCAATCCCACTCCACCAATCCTACTTGCCCCCACTCTACCAATCCCAGCTTCCACCCCTCCAATCCCAGACTTCCGGACCACCACCCACTCCAAGACCCTCTTGCACCCCAGCCCCTCCCACGAGTAGGGGGCAAGGGGGTGGTATTACTCCTCCCACCGGTGGTACATCTGGGGGTATTGTTACCCCCACCCCATTCTCATCCCCATCCCCATCTGCGTTCCCATCATTTCCCCCCCCATTATTGCCACCGCCGTCACTGTCATCACCATCATTATCGTCACTGCACTTACCACCATTTCTGCCAGCATCCTGGGCTTTGCCCAGGAAGTGCTGGCGTCCACTGGGGTGAGGCCGATCGTCGTCGTCATCATCATCATCGTCGTTGTCGTTGGGCATGGGGGGCGGGTTGGCAGGACCGGCCAGCGAATTCTCATGCCCCNGTTATTTGGTGGGGTGTTTTGTTGGTGGGGCAGGGTTGGCTTTGGACGGGTTTCCATTTCTGGAGGTTTTCAAGTTTTCAACACCATACCCCTTCTCTTTTCCCTTTATAATACGAGATAAACTGTGGCTTTCCCCTCAAAACCCTCTAACAACACATAAATTAGCCATCACCTAACTCGCACCGCATTGGATTAGCAAAAAAATGTCCTAAAAAATACCTTCCACCACACCGCCCTACTCCCACTCTACGCATACCAATTCTGCCACACCCACCCCCCATCCACTCTATCCTACCACTTTATCGCTTTCTCCACTCCCCAACTTCCTAAAGCCGTTTTGTGTCTAAATTATTTTTCCAAAATTATACACACAGGTACGCACAAATCATATGCACAAATCATATGCAGAAATCATAAGCATAAATCATACGCACAAGCTAACAGGAGAATAGAACACACCTCAATGCCGTCTGCGTACAAGTGAAGACCGCTTCCAGCAAGATCTTTGGGTCACTCGTCGAACCCGGAAACCATCCGCCGCAATGAGCACTGAGCGAATCTTACTCCACTTGAGACCGCCTTTGAACGTGCCCGCGCCAATAGGGGAAACCATCTGAAGCAACGCCGAGTGTTAGCCCGGAGCTCTCCAGACTACCTCGCTCTTAGCGACAATGTCAAAGCTGAGGTAGACCCAGAGATGGTGGTTGTGGGAAACAAAATCCTAAAGCAGGTATGCCGAGCGATCCTGGCAGATTGGCAGCAATACTATTCAAACCAGTTGGATGAATACGGTTTGCCACTTGGTGACCTGCCAATCCTGATCGAAGTCCCTACCCCCCCCGGCTCCCCCATGGCCTCGCCAAATATTTTGCCGAAGGTACAACCCATAGCTCAAATGAGAAATCTTCTTGAGTGGGTAATAAAGAGACCCTGCAGTCATACAACTGGGCCTCCTGCCTTTCCTAGAACCAGTACAACCCCGTCAATGCCCCCGCCTTCCTTTCCCCCCCCTTTGTCCCTCCCAGTGCCTCCCCAACCCTCTCCCCCTCATGTCGGCCTGTGAGAGCCGACTCACCAGTTTCAAGCAAGGACGGCGGAAGTAATCAGGAGTGTGGCACCCTTACTATCTCGCTGGAACAGGGCATCTGGTTCGATCCCCCTATTGTGAGCATCTACCTTGGCAAGCATTAGTACAGGGCAAGAACTCGCCCTGAAACGGAAAAGGCTCAGGATTGGATTTGGGAGCAAGAGCTCTGATGTGAGTCTTGTACAGTCTGGTATGTCATCTTGATTCCCTAAACCCCGTCTAAATAATTGCTAAGTTCTATTAGTGACATCTATACTAACATTTAAGGTTGTTTTAGCTCTTTCCAATTCCTCAACGCCTACTGCCGCCGCAGACCGTACTTCTGACTTCTGGCTGACAGAGCATGATATGGAGGGGGATTTGGACATGACAGTCCAGGAGGAGGAGCTGGATGAAATGGGGAGATCTTTGATTGATTGGGTAAAGCCCATCGAGTGGCTATTGCTGGATGCTGAGGTCTACAAGGAGTGGGAAGAGGGTGAAGAGGATCGAGATGTTGGCTTTGTCAATCTCTACGGGTTTGCTGGCGAGGACAGCAATGGTTCGGACGACTCTGATGGGGTCTACAGGGAAGAGGAGGGGGATACGGAGGAGGAGGAGGAGGAGGAAGCACTGTCCTGGACGTTTATTAAGTCTGAGGATGGGGACATTGACATGATGGAAAAGCGGAATTCAGACGAGAATTGGTTCCGTACCAGTACGCAGGAGATTGGAGAATGCCTGCTTGGGCGGGCTATGACCCCTAAGGACATCTTTTCAAGCCCAGAAGACCAGCAAGACAGCATCGCTCATATTGTTACCAAGAGGAAGTGGTTCCTGGCTAGCAATGCTCGTCTCATTGTTGACCTTGAGGCCGCTCTGAGGCAAGATGCAGCGGAGCAAGCAATTAACCTTGAAGAGATGGATGAGCTCGACTGTGAGATGGACCAACTTGCGCTCCTCAACATGGCCAACATGCCATTCACAAAGCACGTGAAAAAGAAGCCCCAGGAATAATTTTTTTCATTTTTGATTTGGTTCTCCTTTTTCCTCTTTGTTCGTCCCCTGCCTTCCTGGTTGCCTGTTCCCCCTGACTTCCTCTTTGCCTGTTCCCCCTGCCTCACTCAAGAGGGCTCTACCTATGTCCTGTACTTGAGCCCCTTACATCCTCAGCCCGCTTAAAATCACCTTTTATAGATAATAATAGACCTGTTGCGTGAAGCTGCTTTTGCCATATAATATGTTGTATCCGCAGCTGCTATAGTTCATACGCACAGAGTAATATGTCATTATATACACCATGGCCAACTACATAGGCCAAAATCCATACGCCCAAAACCATACGCCCATATTCATACACTCTAAGCCATACACCCAAAGGTGCATGCCCCAAGACATATGTACAATGACATATGCACAAAGATATATGCCCAAAACCAGACGCCGGGAACTATACGACCCAATTTATACTAAATTCATTAGCACCAAGGTGCTATTCAAACCTAACATTTCCTCATGACTAGTGTAATTACGGAATCCAAATGAGCAAGATAAGGCTGTGTATTTCCATAGACAAGCTAGTCTGGGCGGTCTGCTAGATAGAATGATATCTCTGAATCAAAATCAGAATCCACAATTGCACAATGAACGACACCCATAATGATCCTACTACTCGCACTTCCAATCCGCATCATTTTCATTGAATAGACTATGGCACGAATGTAGATTCCTGCTTTTAGAACAACAAGAATCCCGTCGTACTCCGCATCATCTGTAACGTGTTTGGGCCAGGCCCTAGTCATGTAGTGGTACGATAGGAGGAGATAGCTTCATAGTCAACACGAAGCAAGCGCTGCTTGCTAAAGGAGGCTTCGAACGGGGTGTAATAGGAGATCAGAGAAGTAACCATTCAACCAAGTATATTGTAAAGAATACTGTCTGTCGAAGTCTACTGTTTCCATCACGGAAATCAGTGGTCTTTAAATACAGCATATCGCTTATCTCCAGTATGAGCAATATCGCAAGACAATATGTGTATCAACCGATAGCACACGAAACAATTCACATATCAAACGATACTGTGAAACCAAACATAAAACAATGTGTACCCATACCAGTTATATCATCACAATCCAAGAATCCCAATACCATCTCCTTTCTCTGTAGCTCCATATTCTCAGACTTGTCCTCATGGATTTTGGTTCCCAACCAATACATACTACCCAATACTGGAGTATGCATTCCGGCCTTTGAAAAATCCACCACACCTGCCACATAGTATCATGAACAAGATGCAAGGTGTGAGCATTGTTGGATAGTTGACTTACAAAAGAATCATATCACTTTATGACCCCAGACAACTGAGTAGAGATAAGAATGTGAAAACAGGGTTGGTCAAAGGTCGCTGGAGTTGTCCAGAGAGCTCTGGGGGAGGTCCTTCGTCTCAATAAAGTTATGGTCGGTCCCAACACCAACCATTGCAGAAAGCCGCAGAAGTGGAATGGTATCGGGTTCAGTGTACCCTAGTGGGTTGGTTCTGGTAACGATGTGGTTCTCAATACCCTCCATGATTTGAACGGGTGAGATTGGATACTGAGGGATGTAGAATCGTGGTGCTGTTGTGGTAGGGAAGGAAGTTTGGAATAAAGAAATACTATAGAACAGTTCGTAGTCACTTGTGGGAAGTTACTAGAAAGCAAGAGATAAACTCTTGAACGGGATAACAACGGAATAATCAGCAATCCAGCATGCTCGAAGCTCCTGTTAAGGCCAGCCACTTATGGATTGAACTAATCTATATCAAGTTCGAGAGAGTACAAAGAACATCATTTGTGTAAATTTACAAAAGTGAGAATGAAGATATTATTCTGAACCTAATTGTGGAACCAAGCGCCAGGTCATTTTCCCCTTTACTACATGGTGGTTGGAATGACACTGCCGAAAGATTTCCAAGCTTGAGACTCGGCCCTCAATCTCATAACCCAAATCAAGTGCTTGTATGATAACCCGGGATTCCGGTGTTCTAAGTTCTAACATTCCCGCTATCTCTCCGTTTCTAACCAATTTGACTGCCTTGCCTCCATTTGCCCACTCGAATCTACACCGAATTAACTGGTATTGTCATGCAATCCTTGGTGATCAGCTATTAGCCTAAGGTTTGTCTATATCTCACTATTAGCTTTTTAGTGCTAATAATATGGGTATGAGTCTCAGACGGAATATAGTAATAGCGTACAGAAAAAGAAGTCGACAGTCTTCCTGTCAAAGGATACGTGGTAAAAGTCCATTGGTTCGTTTGGAGCTAATATCGAGATCTGAAACTCCTGAATTGGAACTGGCTCTAGTGGCACAGTAGTCATTGTCTCTGCAGATACAGAGAAAAGAGTGGATAAAAATAGGTTCGGTATAGTAGTCTTGTAAGTTCATGGGGAATGGCAGCTAAGTAATGGGCAATCTCATTGGGTAATCCGGTATTTATATAGAAAAGCTACAACTATGAATCACACTTGATCACACAGGAAACAAGACCGACACGATACTATGTTTCAGCACCAACTCCTTGCTATTGGAATTGCTTCGAATCATTATGAGAGCCGGCGAGAATTCTGGCTGGCAGATCTGATTGTAAAACTAGGTTGCCATGTGTGGGTGCAGGCGTTGTATGGGAGTGCTCACATAGGATTAGTAAATTCAGATAAATGCTCTAATACAGTTATGTTGGATTGTATGCCCCTTAACAGTGCATTTTGACCACTGCTCCAAATTGAGACTAGAGTAAGCTTAAAGCTCATTCATAGTTTATCCACCGATATCCAACTCAATTCGTGTAGTTCCTGCCGAGCTCCATACCGTAATATTTACAAATGAATTCAAGTGCGATCATATGCATAACTCATATGCACAAATTATACTCTCAAAAACCATACGCACAAAAGTCATATGCTCAAGTCATATGTACAAAATCCCACGAACAATTAATACAGAAAGATGCATATGCAGGGAAAGAAATAGAATAACAGAATACAGCCAGGTGAAGTTCTTAGATAGTAGCTCAGACAGTATCTCATAACAGCTCATTGCCTGAGTCGCAACATATTTTTTGTAGAAGACATTACAACCAAAAGACTTCTATTAGACCAGCTATCAAAGGCCACCAATCATCGAGCGATACTGCGACCCTGATACTCAAGATGCCTTCACAACCCGAATCCTCTACAGCTGGCAGCCTACCCTCCCACCATGGCAGTCAATGGGCCCACCACAGCAGCAGTGTAAGAAGCCGTACTTCCTTTCTACCTGTACACGAAAGCCCAACCAGGGACCAGTCTCCGTCTCTATCTCTACTATCTGTCGAATCCAGTCCATACGCGAGCGATGGCCCAGTAACACCAACCCCAAGACCTCCAGCTAGCACCTCTCGTGCACATTTTTCAAGTTCCACAAGACCTTTGCACCCAGATTCTGTTTTACTACCACTTGGAAACCAAGATCATGCTTGGAACATGCTCCACTTGCCAGCCCTGGCTTCAGTAACAAGTGATGCAAATTCATTTGAGATGTTTGGAAACTTTTATCTCTATACAGAAGAATATCATGAGAGCTGAATGGAGTGGTGGAAAGAGACAGCAGGATTTGCGGTATATACCGCAAAATATGCTGGCAAGAAGAAGGTCAGATGGAACTCTGATCTTTGAGGCACAGACATGTGGAAATACTTTCACCAATGCGCTAACCGCTCAGGCCGTGCCATTGATACACCACGGGTATTGTGCATCATTTGCAGGAAGGTTCTCGCTCACCCAAGCGGCACAGGCACCAGCTCGATGCACGATCACAACAAATCCTCAGCATGCCAGAGGTCTAGACAGTTTACTGGATTTGACACCGGAAGTTTACCTGGCACAGATGTCCTTAGCCTATTGTAAAAAGGAACAAAAACTGGAAATCGGCATAGGATAATTGATCTAGTAATACCAATGGAGTTCAACCAGCACCTTTTTGAAGAATACTTCCTAAAGGCCTTCCTTGCAACAAATCTTGCGCTTAATTGCTCAAACAACCTTGCTTTCCGCCAAGCCTTCAAATATATTCGTCCAGGCATTGAAATCCCAAGCCCGACTACGCTGACAAGACATTTAAAATGGCTCAGTAACTCTACGGTGGACGAGATTTGGACCAGTTTGCCAGTTGATGGAAGGATCTCCGTGGCCGCGGATGCATGGACTTCACCAAATAAACTTGCATTTCTGGCACTTGTGGCCTATTGGGTCTCAGATAACTGGCAGATGGAGGAAGTGCTAATTGGGTTTGAGGAAATAAAAGGTTCTCACATGGGTACCAATATGGCAGGGATCAATAATAAGGTTCTTGCTAAATACAGGGTTCAGGATAGAATTCTTAGTTTCACCAGCGATAGTGCTAGTAACAACAAAACCCTCACAGAAGGCTTAAACAACGCCTTAAGTTCACTATCAATTGAATGGTTCCCGATAGAAAACCATATTCCCTGTATGGTCCATGTCATTCAGCTTATTCTTGCCGCATTTATGAGTTCTATCAAGGTGAAATCAAAGGATGGTCATATGCCCTCTGGCTTTAAGGCAGATTATATCGATAAGGTTGTGAGGTTGGATTATGGCTTTTACAAGACAATAGAAAAGGTAATATCCAAGACCCCATACACTCGTAACAGTTTCACAAACTGTGAGTTACACATATCAGCGCATACGCACATATACGCACTGATTCATACGCCCAAATTAAATACCCTCAGGTGCAAAAGAAAGGATATGAATCATATAATAAATCCTGGAGCTTCAGCGAAAGATGATATCTAATTCATCTGAAATGTTCCTAAATACTATATCCAAGTTATTGAATGGAGAATGCTAATCAGGTTGTTTGTATATTAGCATCGGAAAATGAGTATTGCTATCAGAGCTTTACCTCAGCGCTGGCAGCACTTCATTGAGATACAGAATGACAGGGTGGAGATCTAAACCATGCTCATTTACAATGTCAAAACATGATGGAACTCGACTCTAAATATGTTGGAGAGATCTGTGCCGTTGCGTGAATTCACGAAGGATTGGCTACAAACTTATCCGGATTTCACGTCACTGTGGTCCACCCCCAAAGAATGGAAGCAGGTTGAGTACATCTAGGAAGTACTTCAGCCCATCCAGTTTTAGACCCTGTAGATGTCAAAAACATGTGAAGTTATGATTCATCTCGTATTCCAAGTCTGTCACGACATCTTTGATTATTTTGAATCGCAAATTGCAAAGTTGAAACGTGAGCGGATGCAGTGGAAGGTTGACATTCATGAAGGTTTGCTGCGAGCAAAACTAAAGACAGCAGTTTATTATGGTAAAACTGAAAACCCAAGAGGCGTTCTGTTTGGCATTGGAGCTTGTCTCAACCCGTATTCCAAACTAAACCTATTTCGTGAATAGGATTTAGATGATGCTACTGGTGAGACAGATTATGAAAAGTCATATAAAATGGAGTTTATTGCATATTATGATCTTCACTACACACCAATGAATGCCCAGTGTCCTGATAAGCCAATTCTATGGAGCGGTCTAAATAGGCGATCAAAGCATCTTCAAGAATCAAGATCGAGAACTATTGTAGGCAACGAGGCACTGACGTATATCGAATGGGAATCTGAGGTCGAGACTCCGGAGCCAGCCACTGGAGCCTCAGATTCCATGCCCAACACAGATCCAACGGGGATCTTTTATAAGGCAAACATACTAGTGTGACGTGTTCGGGCTAGGCCCTAGTCACGTAGCGGTACGATAGGAGCAGATAGCTTCGTGATCAACACGAAGCGAGCGCTGCTTGCTAAAGGAGGCTGCGAACGGGGTGTAATTGGAGATCAAAGAAGTAACCGTTCAACCAAGTATATTTAAGAATACTATCTGTCGAAGTCTGCTGTTTCCATCACGGGAATCAGCGGTCTTTAAATACAGCATATCGCTTATTTCCAGTATGAGCGATATTGCAAAACAATGTGTGTATCAACTGATAGC
>PYWC01000024.1:688161-725491 GCA_003182015.1 Tuber magnatum | reverse complement strand
TGTATCAACCGATAGCACACGAAACAATACAAGTATCAAACGATACTGTGAAACCAAACATAAAACAATGTGTGTATCAACTGATAGCACACGAAACAATACAAGTATCAAACGATACTGTGAAACCAAACATAAAACAATAGTAACCTGTACCGGTTACAACTAGAGTGGTAGAAGGTTAATGCTGGGAGGTTCCCCAATTCAGCCCAGATGGCTAAGGATATTCTTGCAGTCCAAGGAGGCAGTGTTGGTATTGAACGCAGATTTAGTGTGGCAAGAGATATGGGTCCGTATCGCCGATCCCGATTGAAAAATAGTACAATCAGGGCCTCAATGCCTGTGAAATCATATGAACACGAAGAATTATGATGAGAGCTAGCAAATTATGACAGTGAATGGGAGGCAGCAAGGTTAGAAGAAATGTCGGCAATTGAGGATTACCGTAGTTGGGTAGATAGGCAGGACCAGAGTGATGAGGAGGGTTACGACTGTATCTCTGACAATGACAAGTCACAAAAAAAAGACACAGCATGGTCTTTTCTTGATCAGGATAGAGGACGGGCATTTGGAAACGAGCTAAGACCCATCTTGCCTGATCATGGCTTGGTTCAATCTCAATATGCACACCCTCCACCAGATCAAGATCAAGATGGCGCGAGCAATTGGCAGGCTCGGAAGAGTCAGGGGATGACTATGGAATCTGGGACAGCGTGGTGAACATGTATGTTGAATCTGACACTGAGGAAGAATCCCAGGAGGAAGAGGCTGAGACTGCGGGAAGAGTTAGTGATCTTGAAAATGACAAAGTGGATAACACAAATGTTGCTAGTATAGATCCAACAGGCCAGCAGAAAGTTTGCTCTGAGGAGGATATTTATCCGGAAGCTCCTGAGTCAGCTCCTCTGGTGCTACGGGTGGCCCAGAGAAGAGGACAGGGGGGTGGTACTGGGATTGGAGTTACAACAAGGAAGCGCGCTGGAACAGGTAGTAAAGCAAAGAAAAGATCCAGATTAAACTAGGTTAAAATCTGCTAGGAAATGTTCCTGCATGCACAGAATTCAATTAAGAGTAATTAATTAGACTTCATATATAGTTTTATTGCCCTTGAGCTATACCCACCAACAGCAATGTACACAATTAGGGATATGTGTGTATTAATAGAGCAGTAAATATCAAGTGAATGATATAAAATCATGATCACGATTTATACGGTCGGGAGTACTATGGGTATAGAGTCATATGCTTGGAATCATGTGCAGAGTAATAAGCACGAAATTATGCACTAATAATCATATGCCCAAAATTACATTTAGGTATACCATAGGGGTCATACTTGTAGAAATATGTCCAAAATTATATGTATAGCCCATATGCACAAAATCATACGCCGAAAAATTTTAAATACTATTAGAATGAAATCGCAGTAGAAAAACCAGACTCCAGAAATAATGTAGGTAATACAAACCTACCCGGGTTAGTTGCTACGGTTTCAACATGTGACCTGTTCACATAACTACCCTTGCACAATGGCTTCTATTCCCCTATTCCCCTGTTCCTCTATTCCCCTACTCTCCCATTCCCTACAAATGCAACTATGAGCACTCGCCTACATCGCGGCGAACAGCACATGAGCATGAGGATGTGATGCGGAGGCCCTCTACGCTACCTCCTAGATATACCATAGCCATTGTTCTATATCAAACGCCCTTTATTTTATCCTGCTTTGAGCGGGAAGGAAGCTTGCTGTGAGTGAGTTTGGGTGGTTCAAGAAGAAGACTATGGGCAGGTTATCAAAAGGGAAGGAAAAGGAGGTGGTGAGGCAGAAATGGAAGTGCAAATGCTGAAGAAATGATAAGCAGGTTCAGGAGACACTTAACGTCGATGAGGGCAAGTGCATTCCGAATTCCGGCACAGCCAAATGTAAGATATTATCCTCAAGCATTTAATAAAGTTCTATACATTGAAAGCATATACTGATCCCTTTATCAATTGTATTAGATCCACAGCTACCTATCCTACGGCTCACCAGCAAGATGTTATACAGCATGAAATGGAATATTTGCCAGATGTTGATTAAGCCCAGGTATGATGTAACATATCATCGATGTGCTGGTTTCGATGTCCTGGACGCAATTCTTTCAAGGCATAAATGTCAGCCGGACTCCAATTTAGCAGAAAACTTTGCGGAGGAAAATGAGTCAAAATTGCAACACGTTACAGGCAACATTGTAATTATAAGGAACAGGTAAGTAATTATACTCAAGGCTGTAAATAGACTTATATAGTGGTAAAACTATGATTAGGCATGACATCCCATGCGTAATAAAAGCCGGGAACAAAAAGGCCAGCTGGCGATTATCTCAAATTGAACCAGCAGTCCACGAATATGTTGCTTCCAGGAATTCAGCAGTAGATCATGCCCAGCATGATGGAATGGGTACACGAGAGCACTATAGACTGAGCATGATACAAGATGTTTGAGATACTGATACCACCAAAAACTTTATGAAGGATGCCACAACCTTCAGCTCTCCAGAAGGAAACGCGAGCAACAAGCTTAATCCTGACAGCGCTTTAAGAATGAAGGGCTGTATTATTGGACACTGCTCATTTGCGCCAAGAATGGAAAAGCGAATGAAGGATATCAAACTTGAGCCGGGACTATCGCCATCATATAAGTCGAAACTGGCCCTTGAAGCACTGAGAATATTTGCCCAAAAGCTTCTACCATTGACTCAAACTATGGAGGCTTTATTTCATGCTTTTCTGCCTGCAGAGTATTCCAAATATAAGGCTGTCTATGGGACCATTTACGATGGAAGAGCAGACAATGTTGATGAAGCATTTGGGATATAGACTTCACGTTTGCTGGTCATCAATGTGAATGCCATTAACCACAAGGATGTGGAAGATGTATGTCATGGATGGTGTGCCATTGTTGTATTGGGAGATTTTAAAGAAGACGATGCCTGCTTCCCAGAGCTTAGGGTTAAGATTGATTGTCCTCCCGGTACTATAGACCGTTCTGTCATCTCTTCAACTGCATGTGTGACTAACATGTACCATCTAGGTTCCATTATTTTCATGCACTCGTATGCAGTGGAGCATTATATAGGATCTTTTGTGGGCCATTGCTATAGTGTAGTCCACTTTACACATCAGGTGGTATGTGATGCGTACGTGGAGAGGACCGGGAAACCATTGTGGGAATTCAGCAAAATGCCAGAATGGTGGCAGAAATCATGGGGAAACTTGAACGTGTAGACAGTTGTTTCTTATTTTGTCCTATATATATGTAAAGAGTATTATAAATAAAACTAGATCTATCCAAGTTAGCGAGGTAGTCATTCACTCATACGCCCAAAACCATATGCTCAAAACTATACGCCCAAAACCATACACCTAAAACCATACGCCCAAAATGATATGCACAAAACTATAAGCTCAAAAGTATGCACCCAGAGCTCTATGCCCAAAACAATATGCGGAAAATCACAGGCCGAAAGTCATACCCTCTAAGGATCAAATGCTGAAGGGCATATCCTCAATTATATCTAATAGTGGTCATGATGTGTCAGATACGGCGATAAACATATTTTGGGCTAGTCACTAGTGATCAGTCGTTAAGGAGCGCAGGGTCCCGGGCAGTTGGGACAAGGGCAATTTCGGAACGGGGCCCTGCCCGGGTAATAAGTGGGGAAAGAAAAGTCTCCACCCCGCTCCGCGGCCTGTGCGGAGCCCTGTGGAAGGCAGGGCGGAGGGGGAGATATAAAATTGACCCCGGGCCGTGTCAAGGGCGGGGCAGAAAGCGGAAAACCCGCCCCGCCCCACTCCGTAACGAACACTACAGATGTGCAAATCCCTTGGAATCAAACACATCAAAGCGGCACCTAGTCACTATGAGACTAATGGACAGGTTGAGCGAAAGATCTGTGACCTCAAGACCAGCTTGAGGAACATGGTCAACAGACCTCAGAAAAACTGGGAACCCCTACTTACAACGCTTGCAGCATACCTGAATGCTGGCTTTTCCGAAACCGTCAACATGTCACCATACAGGGCAATGTATGGACGCAACTACTCCCTACTTCCGGTAACCCTCTTCAAAAATTCAGCAGTCTCCACCTCAGATGACTACCTCAACTGGCACCAGACCAATCAGAACTTAGTCTTCCAAGCAGTAAAGCAAGCTAGACAATGAAGCGCAACTACAGCAGCGTGATGCAGAAGACCTCACAAGCCTATAGTGGTTGGAGAATTGGTCTTGGTACATGGAGCACTGTTTGCATCGACGTCTAGGAGGAGCAAGAAGCTGCAACCTTGCTGCTGAGGACTATTCAAGGTACTGGAATTCAATGAGTTTACCAAGAACTACATAGTCATGATGGATGGACGAACCTATAGGAAGGATACTGGTATCTTCCACTCTACCCTAGTAAAACACTACTACTGAAACAGCATCCAAAGATTCCCTGGATGAGCCCATACTCGCCCTACCCCAATCTTAATAAAAGAGAACCAAGAGTGGGAAGTTGAGGAAATCTTAGACTACAGAAAATGATACAATGATAATGAATTCCTAGTGAAATGGAAAGGATATCCACAAAGTGAAGGCAGCTGGGAACCTCTGGAAGGCCTCGAGCACAGCACGGAGCTGGTGAAGGAATGGTGGAAACACGACAAGGAAGGAACGCCACCAAATATTCAACAGATCTTGATAGGAATTGCCAGCCCAGCCACGATGTACTGGCTACCAGAGATGCTTGATACCCACTGGTCAGGAGAAGAAATCGATAAAGTACCAGCAAAGAAAGGCTTCTGGGCTGGTTACTTTGATAGCGAATTCAAATCGACCAGCGAGGGGGATGAAGCAATGGAGGATGCAGCCCTTGACTACTACTTCTAGAACCTCACACCTCTTCGTCCGAAACCCTAATGATGTCAAACTATGTGGAACTTAGTGTGGCGCAGCGCTATGAGCTTGTGGGACTCTTAGTGAACTGCAGTACTATTCCATTTTCTGAATATTTCTCAAAAATTCACTGTTCTTACTGCAAAGAGTGTGGGATGGCTCAAGTGATTTGTGAGGACAATGTCGGAGTTCTGGACTACTATGACATGCCCTGGTATGAGAGCAGTTTCTTTGTTGAAGTTGCAGTTTGCACTTCTTGTTTGTCATCTGATTACATGTTGAGCGATGATTTCCTTGAGAAGGAAGGTTATGGCAAGGAGGATTTCTTTGAGAATTTTAATTTTCAGGATGATTAGTTTTGTTTTGGGTTAAACAGTTGTTTTGTTTTAAGGAATGTAACCAGTACAGGTACTAGGTTATATATTTTATTTTGTTTTATGGTATCGTTTGATACTTGTTATATTTCAAAGGTATCACTTGATACTTTGATTGTTTTATATTTGATTTGATAGTATCATTTCATACTTGTTATGTTTCAAAGGTACCACTTGATACTTTGATTATTTTATGTTTGATTTAATAGTATCGTTTGATACTGGTTATGTTTCAAAGGTATTGCTTGATACTTTGAATGTTTTATGTTTTGTTTTACAGTATCGTTTGATACTTGTTATATTTCAAAAGTATTTCTTGATACTTTGAATGGTTTATGTTATTGCTCATACTGGAGATGAGTGAGAACTTGTATTTAAATACCACTAATTCCATGATGGAAATGGCAGACTTTGACTGATGGTGTAACGTGTTCAGACCAGGCCCTAGTCACATAGCGGTACGATAGGAGCTGATGGCTTCTTGATCAACAAGAAGCGAGCGCTGCTTACTAAAGGAGTCTTCGAACGGGGTGTAATAGGAGATCAAAGAAGTAACCGTTCAACCAAGTATATTAAGAATACTGTCTGTCGAAGTCTACTGTTTCCACTGCAGGTATCAGCGGTCTTTAAATACAGCATATCGCTTATCTCCAGTATGAGCGATATTCCAAATCATTTTGTGTATCAACCGATAGCATACAAAACAATACAAGTATCAAACGATACTGTGAAACCAAACATAAAACAATGCTTATATCAACCGATAGCACACGAAATAATACAAGTATCAAATGATACTGTGAAACCAAACATAAAACAATATATATATCAACCAATAGTATACGAAACAATACAAGTATCAAACGATACTGTGAACCCAAACATAAACTAACCTAGTACCCATACCAGTTACAGACAGTATCTCCAATATACTTGGTTGAACGGTTACTTCTTGATCTCCTATTACGCCCTTTCGAAGCCTCCTTTTGTCTATACAGCTCTCGTCTCTTGCCCAGCAAGCAGGCCACCTGTTACTATCGTACTCACAGTGTAATAAGCGCCCTAGGTGTGAACATATTACAATAGGCATTACAACATGAATTGGAGGTCCTGGAGGGAAAGTACTACTTAGTTGATGCAGGTTTTGCATTACACAAGGGCTTCTTCTTGCCTTATCATAGGGTACATTATCATCTACAAGAACCAGCTATATCTCAACTTTGGTATGTACTTTTACAATTATTTCACTTTAAACTCTTGAATTTCTTTTTCTATATATATCTTAATAATTAATCATTAATCATTAAAATCTAATAATTATTTTATGTACTGATTATAATTTTATAGAATAATATAGGCCAAGAAATAAAGAGTAATTGTTCAACTTACAGCATGTACAAGTGTGTAACTGCATTGAGTGGTCTTTGGGGGTATTGTAAAAAAGGTTTCCTATTCTAGTTTCAGCAAATGAGTATTCTTATCAATTCCAAGTCAAATTAGTTCTTGCACTTACTGCTGTACATAACTTTATTTTACAGAGTAATAGAAGGGAGTAGTATCGAGAATGAGAATATCAGAGTGAGGTAGGAATGAGACAACACGAGGCAAGATTGGATAATAATTTTGTTGATATTAATTTTGAATCAGCTAGCAACAATAGTAGGATAAAAGAGTTTCAGGATCAATTAGCTAGACAGATGTGGTCAGACTATTCTTACTCTGTATATCATTAACTTGAACTTTAATTAATTGTAATTCAATAATAGTAAACAGTTGAATTGAAATACAATAAACCAATTTTAAATAAACTATTTGAAAAATAAGTCTAATAAACAATATCAAGAATAAAAATTGAGGAAAGAAATAATTGAATAAATAAATGAAGTGAACCAGTGTTCGCAGCCTTCTGGGGCCCTAGTAGAGCCTGGCAGAAAGACTACTAAAACCCCCAGATGAGACAGAACAGCAAAATATAGTCTGTCCTCATCTTTGAATTCCTAGTACGGCTGCCATTATCAAGGACAACGAGCCCCATGACCTGAGACAACTTCTGCTAAAGGGTGGCAGGTAATAACATAGGACCGCTGGAGATGGTGGAGGATGGCAGGGGATGGCAGAAAACAGCAGAAAATATCAGAAAATAGCAGAAGATGGCAGAGTATGGCAGTGGATAATAGAGGATGACCAGGGGCGACCAGGAATAACAAGGGATAACAGGGGACAACGGGGGAGGACTGGGGATGACACAATGCTATCTGTCCTGGTCCTTGGCTCTTACTTGTTGGGCAAGTTCAGGAAAAGACTGGACAGGATAATGAAAGGTCATCTGCCCTCGTCCTGTCCCAGGACGGACCAACTACCCCGTTGTGAAAACTGAAGTGAATAGGATTAACAAAAGTAAAGAAAACAAAAAATACACAAAACTTATATAGAATTAATAGCTGCCATTAGCCAGCAATCTTGAGCTTCTCTGGGCTGTAAGGTAGTAAAAACTGAAGCTTTCATCTCATTTTCCATAACACTAAATCCTTTTACGTTTTCTTCAACAGTTAAAGTTGATTCACAGTCTTTTTGAAGTCTTTCAACTGCAGTTGCAGCCTTAGACTACTGTATGGTCTGAGCTGTTGCTCCAAGATGTTCAAGTGCTTGTGCAATTGCCCCTCCTGCTGTCTTCCGCTCTCCCTTAATCTTATTTCCAACTGGTAAATATTCTTCTTCTTTCCTTTCCCTCTTTCTATTACCCCTTCTCTCCAGTATACATCTTTGGTTCCTTTTCCTGCTCCCTCCTGTCTTCCCAGCACCCTCTCTCTCCTCTTCACCATAGCTGCTGCCCTCCCCACCTAATCTCCTCTGATGGATTTTCTCCGCCATATCTTGACTTGGCCCCTCGGCCTCATCTATCCCGCTCATGGGTTGCTGCTCCTTCTATTCTACTTCCCCAGTTCCGACCCTTTGCCTCTCACCAACTCAAATCTCGTTGTCAAATTCTGCCAGTAGATGGGGTCCGGAATAATGATGTGGGAAATTCTTGGCCGGCTGGCTGGCTTGTAAGGTTGGGGCAGAGTATACATTATTGCAAAGGTTCAATGTAAGTCCAAATTCCCCAGTTGCAAATAGATTTGCACAAAGCTCATGAAGAATTGGATAGTGAAGAAGTGCCCTTCCTTGAAACTTCTTGACTTCTGGATATGCTGTAAGGTAAGTACTCCAAACACTATCTAGTGCTATTAGAACTGCTCGCTGATCATCCCATCCAAATTCTGAGTTATTATTAATCATGGTATAGATCTTATAAGCTTTTTTCAACTAATATTAATTTCAATGTTATTGTAGGAATCTTACTAACATACATTTAACCACTTGGTTTTAAGCTGTGTAGCTTCAAGGTTAATTTGGTAAGCCTCCTTTAAAGCCTCTTGTGCTGCTATCCATGCTTTCTGTTTGAATCTATTTTCAGCTCGTTCTCCATGAAGTATCTGCTCATGTAGGATTCCAAGCATGGTTCCAGCCATTGCTTCTGTCCATTTTGTCTTCACCATTTGTACTCGAATTTTAAAGGAACAAAATAAAAATAGATGGAAAAATAGATGGTATAGTTTATGTTGCAGTGGGTTTTTAGCAGAGGTTTTAGGAAGGGAGATAAATATGACAGAGCTATGATTCATATACTAATTATAGGAATTATATTGAGTTAATTTCTTGGCTTTTATTTTGGTATCAACCAGACACACTATAATGGCTTTCTTTTGACTAACTTGGGAAAACTACATTTGCAGGGTTCAACTCCTGTTTTGCGATTCTACCACTTTCGAAAATCAATAGCAACCAGACGCACCGATAGCTCTTAAGATTCTATGGTATGGGTGCGATGCCGCTCGGGTTTTCCTGCATAGCTACCGTATGCTGGGTCAAGTGATAGATATTGCGGGGTTATGCGGGTAGGGCTGCTGTGTAATGTTTACGATACTTGTTTTGGTTAGAAATCCTGGAAAATTGGAGAGGGTATCATACCAGTAATATTGGTATGATATGTCATCTATATTTAAGGCATACCATACTGTACATCATTTGCCACGATATTGTCTCGCGCCTACTGATACTCCAGAGTGCATATACACACAACCCCCACTCCCTCGCCATACCACGAGCTCTATCTTCACCCCCACTGCTCCATCACTGCCTCACCCCCCTTTAAAACCTCCACAACATCCCCCATCTCATCCCTCACTGCCAACTGCATCGGCGTGTCACCTCTCTCATCGACAGCTGTTAAATCCTTCCTAACCCTACGATCTGCCACTAGCGCCTTGAGAATTTCCAGTCTGCCCCGCGCGCCCGCTATATGAAACCCCTCCACGGCCAGGTGCAACCCCGTCCAGCCAGAGGTCGGCGCCCTGATATTACAATGCACTCTCTCATCCGCCAGCAACCCCCTCACCACATCCGCCCTTCCCCACAGAATCGCCACATTCAGCGGCGTCCAGCCTTGCTCGTCCGTAGCATTAACCTTGATGCGCGGATGCCCCAGGAGCGCCTTGACGATCCCGTCAAAGCCCCGATCGCACGCGGTCAGCAATGGGGTCAGACCCCCGCCGTCGGGCTGGTTCGGGTCCACGTTCGGATGCTGCAGGAGTAGCTGAACGAGGGCTTCGAGGCCGCGGGAGGTGGCCACGTGCAGGGGTGTTCCACCGGATTCATTTTTCAGGGTGGGATCCGTCCGGGGGTCGTGCAGGAGGAGGGAGAGGAGTGAGGGGATCGAGGGAAGGTCAGTGGAGGCTGCTATATGGAGCGGTGTGAATTGCATCGAGTCTTGGGAATGGAGGTTTATATTCTTGCAGCGGTGGAGTAGCAGCTTGACGATGTCTACCGCGCCCACGGCCACGGCGGCCGAGAGTACGCTCCTTCCCTTGTAGTCCCTACTCTCGACGTCGAGATCGCAGATATCCAGCAGCGTCTCTATCACATCCGGGGGCTGGGTCTTCACAGCCTTGTGGAGGAGGGTCCCTTTGTCCACAATTCCGAATACCCCATTCCTGACCAAGTACTCGATCATGGGCATGTCTTTGCGTGCAGCAGCGGAGTAAAGCGCGCGGCGTGTAGAGGGGAGGTAGCCCGTGCGGAGGGTGGTTTCAGCAAGGACATACCGGAAAATCGTTGCCAGCCGGCGATTTGTGCGGAGAAAGGAGTAAGCATCCTGGAGGGACTGATACGAGTATATCTCAAGAAGGAGTTCGTTTGGGAGCAATAACAACGACATTTTGTCTTATCCTATTCCATTTCCTGGCCTTTCGTCGTTATCGGGGAGATGTAGATGGAGTGTGCGTGTGCGCTAGGGATGAGAAAACGGAGAAATTAGGTACAGAGCGGTCATATCAGCCGGCTTTCAACCCAATTTATATCCTCCCTCCCCCCCCATCTACCGCCTTCACCGGTCTCAACCCGGATACTATGTGACCATGAGCATCACGTCGGCAACCCACCAGTAAGCCACCCTGTCAGCCTCCTCTTTACTATCATCAAATCCGGACCCCATCCCAATCCCAAATAAGTAAAGGCAAGTCCGAGACCGCTTATTTATATAATTTATTTTTTCAAAAAAAAGAAAAGAAGAAAGTGAAAGAAAAGAAAAAGAAAAAAAAAAAAAAAGTCTTAACTTAATACCACACCCGTAGATCATCCGCCAACTCCCCCCCCAAAAATCTTATCATACCATCAGGTTACATGAGTTAAGAGGGTCATGGGATCTCACCCGCAAAGTGCAGCGCGTTTCCGACCGTGTAACCGGGAAGGGTTAATCGGATGGACGCCGGATGTCACACCACAACACTTCCCTACGATGTGGTAACTTATGATAAAGCTTGTACGACGAATAGGTTTATTCCACGAGGACTACGGGGAGCCGGTAATGGGAAAGTTGGTTGTGTGGGACCGTCTTTTTCTTCTTCCGACATATCGCATGGCGGAAATACCCGCTGCACTGGCGTTCCACGCCAGTGCCCAGATGCCGAGAGCTGTAATACCGATAGGGTCCTTATCTGCAATATCTACCGGGGAGCTCATATTATTATCACCGCGCATCATTCTATGCGTTCACTTTGTAATGCATCCCGTCAGCAAGGAATGTACAGTGCAGCGCATGGACCAAAATAGGTGTAAAATCAGCGTCCATCATACGCACAACCCACTTAGGAACTTTGTGCGGGTACTATGCTAAAAAAAAAAAGGCCAAGCAAATGCTCCTAAGTCATGAAAGCGAAATTTTTACTTTTTTTTGTAATTCTATCTACAGAATTAACCGACGAAAAGGAAGACAGGCTACACCAGTAAACAATCTACGTTCTCTTCTCGTGCGCCCTCCAAGACACTAACAGACACAATAGCTACCAATGCTTCGTTTTTGGCTCGGGTTGCTCCTCACGCGAAGTAGCTCTTCCACAGCACTCCTTCCAAATCTTCTAATTGATCTGAAGTGAACGCCTGTTATATAACAGTTAGCTATCTCCCAAGAAAACATATTTCTTGGTCGGCTTTTCATACCTTGACATCTACGTGCCATGTATCCTGCCGTGTCTTCTTGAACTCCCCGAGGGCGCTTTTGACACTTTTACCAACCATACCGGGATCCGCCGCCGCTTTGACCGCAAGCGTGGCCAATACTTCCGGCAACCAAAGGGGGGGCGGAGAGGCGTACGGGAAGGCCTGGACAAGCGCACCAAGACCCAAGACCGCCGCATGACGGGTGATAACGATCCTTGTGTAATCGGGAGTTGGGGTACCCGCTGGAGATCTCTTGGGCAAAGGATTCCGAACTAGCATTCTGGTAAACTTATTTTTCAGCTCGTGCACGATCCCCTCTCTCAGCCTAACCGGCGAACATCGAACCATTCCGGATAAGGTAGTCGCCGCCCCAATCCGAACTTCTAACTGTGGATCCTCAAGCATCATCGACACACAGGTGAATATTCGCTCCTTTTCCTCAGCGGTAATAAGGAATAGACGACGGAAGTATATTACTTGCATGTTAATCAGGACACGCAGGCGTTGATGCCAGAGCGGAGAGGTTGTCCCGATCCGTATTAGCGCAGAGATGAATTTGTGGTCCTGGTTGAACGGATGCGGAATATTTGGAAGATGTCTGAAGACGTGGTAAGCAAGAGACATCAACTCTGGATCTTCTTTAATGTCCATCATGTGCAACATCTCGCCCATGAAAACATTGGGGAAGAATGGTATCAACTGTGTGCACTCGTGGGAGGATAATGTGGTATCCAACCATAACAACACCGTCTTGCTTCCCGCTGTGTATGATGAAGGTGATTGTTGTCCGGGTGTACGCTCATGCCTCCACTGCTCCAGTCGTTTGAACACGCTATACACCGTTTCCGAAAATTCCTCGGTCGGGTTGTAAGGGGTTAATCCAACCGAGGATGCCTTCGCCTGTGCATCCATAAGGTGCTGTACATTTTTGTATGACTCGTGATGTCTAGATCTGTAAAGGGTCCCTAGCGTCTGTCCCATCGCCTCTCGTACGCCTGCCCGCCCACGTGTATATTAGTAACCATTTTTCTGTCTTGATTAAGAGTGAATTCTTACCTTTGTACGGATGGTCAATGTGCTTCAGGAAGTCTTCTAAGATGGGTTTCTCCAATCGGAAATGCCAACCTGCTTCCTGAATAGATTGCTGGAGAAGCTGAATCTTAGAGCTTTCTTTGAACGCCGCATTTGAGTTCATGTCCAATCGATAGTTTGTTAGCCATTCCATGATAGGCCATGACCGTCTTAGATCCTTTCCTTGCTATTGAAATAATTAATACCGTTAACAAAGGGTGTGAGGCGGGGATGGAATCACCAAAACAAGATGCAAGAAAGACGACCAGTACGAGGAATTCTCAGGGGTAAGGCCCTCCTCAAAGATCCGCTTGACGATAGGAAACACATGAGCCCACATAATGTCCCGGTTTTCAGCCGTCGAGTCTCTGTATGCATTGACCAGGGCTCCAAGAATCTCTGCGGTTGCACGGTGTTGATGTTTATCACTCCCATCCTCAAACACCGCCTCGGTTTCCTCTTTGAGTTGACCGTACGTAACTGATGTTAATCCATCCCGAACTAGCTCGAAGGCGAACTGCAACAGCATTGAGCTGGCCATTCGGAACCTATCTGGTGATCCATCGCGAGGCTCTTGCTTAAGATAACCAAAGAAAGACTTGAACCATTCCCTATCAAGCAGATTGGCAATTGTCTTCCGCGCATTTGTCTCGACTTCATCAAACTGTAACCCTTCTTTTGGATTTACCTCGTAAGCTGGGAAGTCTTTGCCCCATACTAACCATCCGGGATAATCATGGTCAACATAGTACTCGGCCTCAGGTTTAGTAAATGCATCCAGAAACCTTGACGTCCACGTTGGATCATCTGATCTTGTCGGAACATTAATCTTATTTGGTAAAGAGAGCCTGTCAATCAGGAAATTCCGATAGTTGTGGTCACACGTAGCTCTCAGTTCAATCAAGCAGAAGTACTATGATAACAAGGTATTAGCGTCTAAGATTCATTTAAATAGGTTCAAGGTGGACCTACTGCAACCAACGCTCCGGAATATAGCCCTCTGAGTCCAGGATGTGCGTCAACGGTGCCCTTGGTCGTCAGTTCTAGCATCGAAGTCGGTGCAATAGTCTGGAATCTTAGGCCAAGATTTACAACAATTGTTGCGGCCCGGCTAGCGGTCTTCCAGTGTGCCTCCTTTGCAATCTCCACTAGCTCGAGTGCTAAATCGTGCTTCTTGGCCTCAATTCTCTTACGTTTTCGGGCAATTTGATCCCTCTTCTTGGTTATCACGGCTAACAAATCTTCGGCTGGTGCAATCCTTCTCACAGTCTCATCATTTAAAATGACCATCCTCTCCAAAGGTCTGCCATAGTCCATAACTTGGTATGTTGCACTTGTTGCAAGTTTCTGAACAGAGGGCTTATCTGCCGTACTTGCGGCAATGAAAGCCTTAATTAGAGCAGGAGTGTAGCGCCAATCTCGCCCCGCAGTTTTGGCCAAACTGCCGAACAGCAAGCTGTACATTGCGCCTTTCATCCTCCGGAAGTCGTTGCTTTTAATGGAATCCTCGAATGCTGTTAGGAGAGGTGGGATGACCAACGGCCTGGCGCCAATTATAACTTTGGTCGCCGATTCTCCCGCGCTTTGTGCATGCCTTCGAATCTCTGTATAAAGGGATACACATGACTCCGCAAGATCCAGTAGTAACGTTTTGTCCATCACCGATTGAGGCCTTGGACCGGCATTATGCCTAAGCCGCTGAAGATGATACACATTTGCTCTTCGAAGAAGAAGGGGCCTAGGGTAGTTTTTCCGCATCCCGCTAACCTTGAAAGGGTGGATATCTGCAGCAAACAAGCGAGTGACCCTATCCAAGACACACGCCGACCTCTCAATCCCGACATCCATAAACCAGGATCGGTATGCCTGTTACGGTCAGCAGAAGCGAAAAGTACGATAAAAAGGCATGGGGAAAATACCGTATACAAAGCGTTAAAGCAAGGCACGTCATCTTCTTGGCTTGAAGTTAGGAAGGTGTGTACTGAATGCAGTATCCCGCCAACTTTATCCCTCAAGTCGTGGACAGTAACATACAGCGGGTCCTCAGGATCATCGAAGAAGTATCCGGCGGGGTATCGATATGTTGGCTTGACATCGTCATCCTGTGCCTCACCCATGGGTTCATCGGAGCCATCAGGCCCGGAGACCTCAATGTCGGGAGCGTCCTCGGTTTCTCCGCCAACATCTTTCATCTCCAGATCGTTATCTCTCTTCTCCTTTTCTACCAGAGTCCCACCGGGTATGCGTTGGGGGTCGAACAAAACGGAGATTCCAGAAATTATTAATCTCAGCAGAACCAGGTTCCGTGAAACCTCATCTGACCACTCTTTCCCAGTTCCATCACTCTTTATATCTGAGCTCCCGCTTGTAAGCGAGGCTAGGGCTTCCAGAGCATTCTCTGCCTGGGACCTGAATAGTTCCACAGCAAACCCGACCTCCTCACGTGAAGGTATATGCCATTTTATAGTAAGCTCCTTCGGATCATAGACCTTACCCCATGCGTCGATATCACAACCTATGTTAAAATTAATAAAGATTGGCCAAACTGAAGAGGGGGTTATGGTTTCATACGTTTTCCAGGCTCCACGAGACCATAATCTACTGTGTAAACCACAGTAAGGTTCAGCAGTAAGTGATGAATAAAGTTCGAGATATGCACAGTCGGCATCCCCTTGCACCTCTTTTGCATGAAACTTGCAATCTCCAAAAGTTGCTCCCTGTGATTCAATACCGCGTCGCCGATGTGGACGACGCACATACTGAGGATACTCACGTTCCATACAAGACCTCGATCTCTCGGAAGCACGTCAGAGCCTGTGTTTCTCGTTGATGCCGCCCCATTTTCTTCAATCTCCGTACGAATATTCCGGATTAGCACAGGAATCAATTGTTTCAATGCTTTCTCCGGGTTAACCTTGCAAAGTGAGTTACAAATGAACGCCATAGCATCTCGAGCCTGATGAATGACATGACTGCTAACAAAGTCTGTAATTTTCTGAAGAGCAATATCATACAACTCCGGCGACAAGGCAGCTAATAAAGGCGTGAATGCCGCGGGTAGGGTATTAGCGATATGATCCTCGGGGGAGCCACTGCGGACCCGAGAAGCATCGGGTAAATTTTCCAACAGGGTAAATACACGCCCGAGGAACGATATTAAAAACTCGCAAAGCCCAGTGGTCGAAGATCTCAATATAGCAGCCTCATTTTCATCACTAAGCTCTGTGTTATAGTCGATCATGACTTCGGCACCTTCCCTCTCCAGCCTCTCCACTTCGGACCCAACCCATTCCAAGGCTAAATGGCTGCCGCTCCCACCCCCCTCCTCGTCCTCCGTAAGGTCACGAAAGGGGATGTTATAAGCCACAGCCTGAACGAATGATAGCGTATGCAATGTCTTGTCCAGGTCATTTGCATCAATACCGGGCAAAGCAAGTCCCAATAAAGTGGTAATATGATTTCTAAACCCCCTAGTACGAACCATTATTCTAGAGAGAACTTGTAGTGAGCGTAGGGAGGACGTAGTGCGATGTACCTCCACTAATCCTTGCATTGATGGATATATACGCTGCAGGGCTCCGGGTAGTATAAGATCCGGCTCGAGATAAGCCAGGCTTTGCAGAGAGGACAGCGAGAAGCTCATTGCGGTAGAACTCTTGGCATATATCCCCATGAATATTACCTCTTTCAGACACATAACAAAGCGTCGCTTAAGCTCAGGTGTAAGCCTCCTATCCTCGGGTACCTCCATCTCTCCACTCCTCTCCCGATTCCATCTCATCACAAAGAAGTCGGCCAAATAATATACAAGTTGAGACAGGGTCTTTGTCCAATTTCCGGTATTTGAAGGATGGAAAAAGGTCTCCACGGCTTGAATTAACCCCTCAAGGTTGGAAAGGATCGAATCCGGCTCATTAAGGGAATAGGGTGACAGTGACATGACAATCCATCTTGCTATATGGTGTGCCACTGGATTCTTCCTCGGGTCCCGATCCAAAGTCATAGCCAACCCGATATTTGTATCCACGGCACTGCTATACGGAGAGGTTGCCTGACCGACCGGAATCTCCAGAAGCCGAAGTATGGCTGTAAATATCAATGCCGACTGTTCTTTACTGTAAATACCATACTCTCCAAAAGGGATGCTTTTTGCTGGCAGCAGATCCCGAGCCAGGCGGGATAGCAAATCCAAGAAATTTACATCAAACACACGAGAACGATTTACGAGTGACCACAGGTGGAAAAGTGCTGCAAATAATGTTAGCAATTTTGCTCAGTGGATTGCGGCCGAATCAAACAGTGCTTACTCGGAAGATAATACGAAGGTTGTAGCTTCGGCTTATCCGGAGGTGGGGGAACCGTGGGAAGAAGCAGATTTAACAGCCCAACAACCACAAAGGCACCCTCGGCGAAAGAGGTGCTAAACTGCAACTTCATGAGCATGTTGTCAACCTAATTGGTTGGAATGACAGTAATCTCACATAAGGCAAGAACTCTTCAAACATCTCGGTAATCTCCTCCGGGTTGAAGAAGGGTTGCGCAAACGAGCACATTTTGGTCAATGTCCGGACATTCTTTTTTACTGTGGTGGAATGGATAAACCCGGACTCTTGAGGAAGCACAAACACCTTGAGCTCCTTGAAGAGGGGTCTCCAAGCCAATGTAAGGTCCTTCCCGGGATGTAGGTAGTGTTTTCGCCTTTGTAAATTATTTTAGCATTCATTATGACTATAAGACCATACAGCTCCAGAGAGATGACACTAGGTGGTGTTTCTGCACCTACTAGAGTAATACAAGAGTAGCCCAAAACAAAAGGAATGAAGGAAATATACTTTGTCAGGACCATAAACATGCTCGCGAACCTCTCGGCAACGGTGGGGTCCAGGCCCGGAGCCATGGCGAGCTCGTAGTATAATTTGACGAGCTTAACCCTCGTTTTCCGGGGCGGATCAAACTTTAGACTAAGCCAACTCCTGAGCTCCCTCGACCAGTGCACCGCCCCGGGAGCGAAATCCCCGGCTTCAATAGAGATGTAGAGATGTTCAATGATTTCATCAAGATTCTTTTGCCGTTCGGACTCATCCTCCGTATCGTACGGCAGATGATGATAGTAAGGATAGGTACGGGGCCTGTATCTGGCCGCTACATCGCCGTCGTCACCATCTCGCCACTCGGCTCCAGGACTTGTGGCGCCTGAAGCAGCTTGGTCATTCCCGTTCGCGCCGAAATGAGCGGCCAGGAAATCCGACACCTTTGTCATGATTAAAAGCGGGAGAGAGTATGGATACTCGAAAGGAAGTAGAACTCAATACAGCGGTGATCAGACGAGATGGTAGTTGCGGCGTTTGATGGATCTTTTGTTAGTCTAGTCCTGGAGGTTGAAGTTTGATTAGCTCTGTCAAGCTGGTGAGACGAAAGACGAGGATGAAGGGGGAACAAGGTGGGTACGCTATCAAAAAGGCTAGTGCTAAGGGAGGGAGGGGCAAGGAGAGGATTTGGATTGTGTGGAGGACACTACTGAAGGATGAATGGATGAGAGATGGAAAGGTGCGAGGAACGGGGGGAAAACGAGAGGAAAACTTAGTGGGAGCAAAGAGGGCAGAGAGGGTGTCGGTTGCTGGGGTACGGTACGTAGGTTTGAGCACGCACCATAGAAAATTACCTAGACGTTAGCTTTCCAACCCCGGAGGGGCAAAAAATCAGCGGGCGCAGACGACAGTTGGACAAATCAATATAACGAGATGTAAGAAGAGGTGTCTTCTTCCTCTTCCCTTTTTTTTTTTTTTCCTTTTCACCCGAATATCCTGTATTCGTAACTTTGGGGATGAAAACCCAAATGAAGAGAGTAAGGGTTTGAATGTTTTTGTGGAATCATGTTGAATTAGGACGAATTTTATCATACTCACGTCCTTTCCTCCTCCTCCTCCTCCTCCTCCACACTGCTCAGTGATCGCTCTCCCTCTCGTCAGGAGGGGAATTCACTATCACCCGCAAATACATCAGGCACTTGCCAAGTCCAGTTCGTGTCAGGGGGGGGGGTCATTCCAGCTGGAGAATCGAACTTTCATGTTGCACACGACAAAACTGGAGAGTAAACCAGAACCCATTAACCGCCTGTGTTCCAGTTCAACGACCACGATGTGGCAACCAAGGGTCTCTCCTCAAATCGCTCGCATTGCAGCATACAGTGGACTCAGGTTATTCGCACCCATGACAATACTTGGTTAAAAGCTACTGCAGATATCATACCGGTAAAGTGCCTTCTATGCAAAGATGGGCTGCATTACTATATGTACGGTTGTACACGGTAGTTGAGGCGTAAGCTCTCGCGCTCTCACCATCCATACTGGATTGAATCTCACACAGCACGATCAAGGCAACGGTATGATAACGCCTTGCTGCCCTCACCTGTCGTGGATCCCGATCCACTGTGCTCAAGGTGGACAGACCATGCATTGACCCATATTGCGAGTCCCAGATTCCAATACAGTAATCGAGCCTCCCACATGAGCCGCACCGCAACGGCGGAGGCGGATTTAACCCGACACGCGCCCTCTAAAAAAAAAAGAGAAGAAAGAAAGAAAGAAAGGATGGCGTCCCTGCAAACTTCCCGGAAACATCCAGTCCAAGCGGAAGGCCAAAATCAAACCTTGAGCCAACAATAGTGCTTGAAATAGAAACACAGCATGACAAAGGCAAAAAAAAAAGACTTGAAACCTACGGTGCTCATACTGGTAGCGTGCGAGGACCGGTATGTGTGCTCCAGTAAGTTCTCAGCTAATTGCTATGTATTATTTTGTATACAACATGCATCCGGCCGAGATGTCTGAATCTTAATCAGCCCAGAGAACAGATCCCACGGACCGGTACGGGCACAGCACTTTCAGCAGGTTAGGCAGGAACACTTTCCTTGCGTATAGTATGACGCTCGACCTTTTTCTGCAGGTCTCGCAAACCAAGCTGTGTCACCTGTAAACCGAGAAGATCGATGACTCTTGCGCTGCATTGCGATGTATATATTTGTACAGTACTCGAGTGCCGGTACATTATGGTATGCGGAATTCTT
Organism: Tuber magnatum; assembly: GCA_003182015.1. Taxonomy (NCBI): domain Eukaryota; kingdom Fungi; phylum Ascomycota; class Pezizomycetes; order Pezizales; family Tuberaceae; genus Tuber; species Tuber magnatum. Next base: position 705,531 of record PYWC01000024.1, on the reverse strand, counting down.
AAGAAATACAGGAGGCACGGAAGCCCAAGCTTTAAATAGAGATGAACTCGCTGTCGAACACCGGTACCGAGTTTATTTTTTAAAAAAATCAATGCCTTGTCCGGATATTATATTTGAGGCATTGCACTACTGGTGGCAGTGCTGCTGCCGCTGTATGATGCCGCCGTGCTGCGGTGAAAGTGCGTGAGAATAGCGAAAAGTGTACCACAGTTAGGGTACTCTGTGGGATGCTTGGATCTCATCATGGCACTCCTTTATTTGTACCCGATGGAATCACCCCTTAAATCCGTCACTGTGATCACATTCTCGTACGGTACCGGTACCGTACTCGCATCTGGTATGATAGGTGAGCCGCCACGATGCTGACCCAAAGGATCCATTCTATGTCTCAGCCTGGAGGAGGCAGCCCCACCAATATCCCCTCTACCGGAACGATAGATTCTCCCTCTCCGTGGCTAAGGGTTACCATGTGAGTGAAACCTCGGAACCTGCTCTCCCACTGCCGGTGCCATACCGTACTGAAAGAACGAAAATCCGCCTTGCGGAAAAAAGGGGTCGGAAAGGAAAAAGGTTCGCAAGTAGAAAGGGAAACAGACAAATCCGATCAAGGTGGTGGAAGCACGGTCCTTTGGCTATCCAGAAGTAAATCAAAATTCGGTCACTCAAAAGAAGTCGATATCGTTCGATCGGAGGTTGATTGCAGTTCGTCTGCCGTTGTCTCTTCACTCGTCTGTCTCCAGAATGAGAAAAATCTCCTAAGTACAGACAAAAGAAAAAATTTTCCTCCCACAAAAAAAACTTCTCCCACAAACAGTCAACAGTCCAAACCCTATCTACTTTGACATCAAAACCCACAAACCAGGTTTTTGCCTCCACAGTACCGGTGTGGTGTGAAAAAGGTTTGGGGGTTCTCTGGTTATGTTTTTGTGATATTTGATAGGGCTTTTTACCCTATAGAATCTCCTATATAGAGGTGTCTTGGCATGCTTGGTTTGCTGTATATAAACCTGGTCTTTCCTACCTTAGTTAGACATGAGCGACAACCACCACCTGAGCTACCAATAGATCCTGATTCCTATCCATCTATTTCAGGTCCCGCTTTATCACCCTTTCCACCTATCATCTCGCCTCTGTTTCCTAGTCGATATCCTTGGTACAGTATCACTACCTTATCCAATAGCATACCACCCTGTTACCATTACTCTTTTCCCGGTGCCGGCTCGGTCAATCACACCATCCAGATTACGGAAGACAACAGAGATACTTCCACACCGGTACCGTAATCCCACCCCAAAAGAAGTTTCCTCGAAGACTTCTCTCGGAAGCTGGGCCAGATCACGTTGTCTTACCTAATCACGAAAAATCCCCTCCAGCCAATCACCCCCTCGCACCCCACCCCAAACTCAACTTTCTCCCGGCTTTTCCCTTTTCCACCCTAGCCATCACCATCAATCCAATCTGCCATCCTTCAATCCCTCCCTTTCCCCCCCACCAATTAACTAATCACGGACGGAGAAGAAGAAAAAAATACATCTACGATGCCACTCTCGTCCCTCTTCTCGGACATCTACGCATCCCTGACCGTCTCCCCGGCGCACGCGGAGGCCCCACCAGCCGAAAAACAGGAGGGATCTCCTTCAGATTTAAAACCGGAGGAGGAGGAGAAACCCGCCGAGCCAGAATCCAAAGAAGTGGGGCCAGAGCCTGAAGAAGCGAAGTTAGTGGAGGAAGATGCAGAGGCGGAGGAGGAAGAGCCGGTGGATGCGTTGCCAGCCATAACTGAGGGTATATATCTACACATCTTATATATGCGATCCGGACCGGACAAGGGCGGGGAGGCTAATTGATGCCATTGAATGGAAAAACAGAATGCTCCGAGTCAAATGAATGCAAGCCGGCAAAGCATCATTACGACGAGTGCGTTGAGAGGGTTACCGCTGCGGCGGAGAGCGAAGCGAAGGGGCCGGCGGAGGATTGTGTCGAGGAGTGTATGTTCTCCCCTTCCTCCCCCATCCTCTCTCTGGCACGGAGTGGTTAATCGGGATATCGCAGTCTTCCACCTGATGCATTGCTCCACGCAATGTGCTGCTCCCAAGATCTGGGCGAAACTGAAGTAGACCAGCCTGTCAAACACCGGCTTCGAAAAAAAATTCCTTTTTACAAACGGAAAAGAAAAGCAACTGGCAATTGGAGCCGGGATGGAATAATTGATGGAAGTATGAACGGACGAAGACAGCATATAAAAAAACCCAACTTTGTATGTAGATGGCGGGGGACAGCGAGAGAGAGGTCACGGTCCGCCTACTACCATGTCCTCGAGCGGTACTAGTATCCCGAACCAACTAACCAAACAGACCGGCCGAGCAAGTGCGTGTGTGTGATTTGTTTCATTTGATAGAAGCAGGAAAAACGATACCGTGTAAGACAACACAAAACATTTTGTAAATTCAATTCATTTTTAGTGGTACTGTACCTGTGGAATACTCGAGCACCTGTAAGAACATTACTCGAGTACTTTTTCCACCCCAATCCAAACCATCTACAGGTAATCCAAAGCGGCGCCTGAAGATCAAGAAATAAAAAAGATAAGGAAGTAAAAAGTGGGGTGAGTGCGGCTCCCAACCGATGGATGGATGGATACCGTGACTCGGTGGGAAGAATCGGGTCCAAGACAGGTGGGAGAGAGGGAAAAACCTCTCTCCTCTCTCTACCCGGTGGGATATGATACAATACCGGTACTGTGCATGAGGTATCATAGCTACCGGTAGCGCAGCAAACAACCTTCCTTCATTCACCAGCAACAGACAGCCCGACCCCCATCGATCGCGAGCGTCCGAGTACCACGAACCTGCACCGAGGAATCCCTGATTGCGGAGTTACGCACCGGTAGCAAGCAGGAGCCACCACCCCACTTTCAACCAGCCAGGCTAAACAAACCCTCACCAACGATGAACTAAACTCCGGCAAATCCTCAAGCCGCGACAGACGAATTTTTTTTTTTAAAAAAAAGAATCGTACCTTCCCTCTCCCTCCCCCTTTCCAATTCCCCTGGGGCTGGACTGACAAGGCGTGCTTACCGTAGATGCCGCCGCCCCTCCACCCTCGCTCCCTGACAACCTCTACACTCTTTACCACAACTGCGCTCCTCGCGTTCCTAATTGTCGGCGCTCCACATGTGCTCCCGTGCCCGGCGGGGGTGAACCGACTCGACCAGCAGCGCGCGGAGGTTGNATTACGGTAGAGCGATGCGTTGAAATTTGGCCAATAGCGGATGCCCCCTAATCTGTTCGGTTATGAACGGGCAAGGGGGGGATTGGGGCGGTGGGGAGGAGGAGGATCGTGTTGGGGGGGAGAAAGTGAATGGAGGGGAGTGGGCAGGAACGGGAGGGGATGGATGGATTAGTGGTACATGGCAGGGGGGGCATTGGAGAATTTTTGTGCATAGAAGTTTCTGGCTCGAGGATACCTGTGGCCCTTTGTTTCTACTTGTGCTTGGGATTGGTGGGTGGGTGGCAGGTGGTAGGTGGTGTGTACCGTGGTTGGCATCCTAGTTTCCTATCTTAGAAATGCATCCTTTGAAGAGAGCCTTTCTGACCATGATATCGTGGGCTGGCTGTATGCATGGACGGGGAAGGGATGATCTGCGGCCCGCTTTCCTTTCTTAAATTTCCCAAGACTAGATCCATCAAGTATCACTCGCCACATATTTGCTAAGGGGGCGGAATGAGTGCAGTTAGGACATAGAGTTCTCGAAAAATTGAAGAGGTTTACTCCGGCTGAGGGGGTGCTTGTCCTGTGTTCGTGAAATTGTTGCCAGGTCTCGCGAGTTGTGATCTTGCTACTCGCATCGTATCTCTAGCACAATGTTGCAATTCAATTTAGGATTTCGTAAATCTATTTACGACAAATTGAGCCCTGGATGAAGCCATCGCGGGGCTTCTGCGCCCACTACTTTATACATGTGAGACATAGTAGGTAAGGCTAGAATCTGATCGCTAGTTCCTAGATGCTGTCTTCAAACGGTCAGCTGCTGCCACTTCAACCGTTCGGAGTAATGAAAAGAAGAAACAAAAAGAAAAACAGCTCTATCAGATGCTCGCCCGGTCAAGGGCAATCTCATCAATGCCTACTGAGGCTATGAAGACCGTCGTGAGATTTTAAAAAGAGTCTCATCATGTAGAAGAAGTGAGATAAAGGATGAAGAGGGGGAGGGAAACGTCTGGCCAGAACTGACCAATTGAACGGGAGATCATAGTATGGAATATATCTGCCTGAGGTTTCTGATTTAGATGTCAGCAGGCGGATACGAAATCGGATGCGTATAGGACGGATATGTAAAAGACCAGATCAGGTGTTCCGGTTATCGTCTGTGCGGAAAACCGCTCGGACATATGCTTGTCTTTTTGGGAATATCATCATTTGGTGAGAGAGAGGAAGAAGCACAAGTAGTCTTACATTAGGAAGGTATCCTGGGTGCTTCGATAGATGCCATTCCGCACGCGATCAGGTTCCTGCACTTCAGAAGAAAGTTAGTGAAAAAGCTTCAACACACTTGAGATCAAATAATTGCAATCCGGGGTCATGCTCAGATATTGCATGAATGGTTATTGAAATGATGTTTCGTCATCGGGAAAAACCCGGATAGGACTCGTCATCTAAATTGGATATCATCATTGGAGGTGTAGCAGGCAGGACAGAGCAAGGGCGGGGAGTGGAAAAATTAACTACCTTGTTCAAGGTGGTCACTTTTGTATTGTGACACCACTGGGGATGGCTAGTATCAAACCGTTAGCACCAACTCGGAGGAATGTCGGTAGTAACAGTCGTAGCAACAACACAGGACCGAGCTCGGATCAGTTGGGCGGGGTTTCTGAGGCCCCACCGCGAAGTGCTTATCGGATCATTGTAATTCAGAGACCAGTGCTCTTGTGCAAATCATCATATGCATCGGCTCCGTTAAAGGGAGAGTGTGGCGGCGGAAAAAAAATGCAATACCTTTGTTGAGTCGGCGGTAATCTAATTGGGCTCTGTCAGCACTTATTGGTCAACCTAATAAAAGTAGTCACTGGCGGTGAGGAATGGTAGGTGAGCTCAGAAACAGCCATTTTGTGTCTGCACCGTACGGGGTACTTGGACGGTAAGTTCCAGCGTATGTTATACAACAAATCGATCATCTTTGCTCGGGGCAGGGGAGGAATGAGGGAAGGGTATGATTTACCATCGCAATTACTGCCTAGGGGTCCATGATACAATATATATTGTTCATCCTCAAATGTTGGAAGGAGCCAATCTTCAACAACGAAGCCTAGGAATCCAGTCAGCAGCGAACGAAGGCCTAATCGCGCATACCCAAAAATATAAAAGCCGGTTCCAGATCAGCCTGACGTGCAAAGTGAGTTTCATTCCCCCTCTGTGAGGCAGTCAAAGACTCTAGTTTCGCGGTTGTACAAATCATCATGTTAAGGCGGGAGAGGGGAAGAGAGGTGAAAAAATAAATAAGACCAAACCAACCTGTCAATTGTCACACATGCTGAGGATGCGTTTATGTTGTGTGTTTTTCGTTTTGTTGATGTGAGGTTGGTTGTTGATTGAGAGAAAAGAAGAAGGAAACTCTCCCCGGTTCAATCGGAATAAGATGCCAAGATGCCAGGTGGTCACGTTTTTGGCCGCCTGCACTGTGTGCTTGGGTTGGAAGACTTCAGGGTTAAGGGTTTCACCCCCCCACGGGTGCGACCGACGGTTAAATTCGAACCATCACTCCACACGTCATGCGGCTCTATCTCGCATGGGCGTAAACCTCAAGGGCCGGAACAACTCGGTAACCTCGGCAGCAATCAGCATTGAACCAGACTGGGCGGGTAAAGTCGGAAGTGTGATAATATGGTTGATTCCACACACTCACCTCCGAAGTTTTGGCGAAGTTTTGGCGGTGGCTAAAGGGAGTATTTCAGAAGTCCCGGCGTTTAAACCAACTCCACTCGAGTACCGTAGAAGAAGATAACTTCAGGCTGTTGGGGCTTTTTGTGGGACCCAGGTTCGGCTGGCAACTTCGCCTTTGACGCTTTGTGGTTGCATCGGTGGCGATCACGGGCAAACTCCCCACACCCCATTTTCTCCTTCTGGGACCAAGTGCCATTGTTGCTACCGGTGCCGAGACGTCACGAGCTTCTTTTCACGCTTCTCCCGACAAACCATTTTGACTTCCTACAGCAAAAGAAAAGAAAAATTGGGATCTGGATTATTACGGTAGAGCGATGCGTTGAAATTTGGCCAATAGCGGATGCCCCCTAATCTGTTCGGTTATGAACGGGCAGGAGCTCTCACGGTTCCCCGACAGCATTGGTGGTGTGATGGTGCCGGTGAGAGAAACATCGCGGGGAAGCTACGCCAGCGGAGAAATGGATGAGGGGCCAAAGGGTATGCATTGCTTAGCTCGGTAGTCGCAGCAATTTGGTACAAGGGATTGGTTGGCCCTAATCCTCTTCATTCATTGCAGATGCTCCCCCTTGTTCCTTCCATAATATTATCATACTTCCGAGCTTAAATACCAGTGACCCAGGAGGGTAGGGTAGCAAACTTACTTATTCTACCCTATTTCTTCTCCTTTTATTGCTCCCTTCACCCTCATCCTACTTCCTGCCCTCGTGAATACTTCTTCCTCTTCCAAATAAACCTTGGCCATCTACAAATATGGCTTCTAATGGAAGTGGAGGTGGTCACCATGGCGACTCTGAGGTGAAGACTGACATTATCACCCTCACTCGCTTCCTTACGGAGGAACAGCACAGACTTGGTCCACATGCCACTGGTGATTTTACGTTTGTTGCCCTAGTTTCTTCGGCTGGCGGACAATAGTTAACCATCATTGAAATAGGTTGCTATGTCACGCCCTACAGTTCTCATTCAAGAGCATCGCGTACGGCGCTCCTGGGAATTTATGCTGATCACAAACTAATACCACCTCTCTGTTTCACAGTTACTACATCCGACGAGCCACCCTGATTAATGTAAGACCTCCATTTCGTCTCTTGCAAGGTTTGCAAACTCACATGCGCAGCTTATCGGTCTTGCCGGCTCCTCAAATATGACCGGGGATGACCAAAAGAAGCTTGATGTAATCGGTAACGAGATCTTCGTCAATACCATGCGTGGTTGCGGAAAAGTCAAGGTATTGGTTTCGGAAGAGGAAGAAGCCGCCATTATTTTCCCCGGTCATGGTAAATATGCCGTGGTCTGCGACCCCATCGATGGTTCGTCCAATCTCGATGCTGGTGTATCCGTTGGTACTATTTTCGGTATCTTCAAACTTGATGATGACGCAGAAGGCAGGGCGGAAGACATGCTCAGGCCTGGAACCGAACTGGTGGCTTCTGGATTCACCATGTACGGTGCTAGCGCCAATTTAGTTCTTACCATGAAGGGTGGTTCGGTCAATGGATTTACGTTAGACAATGCCCTTGGTGAATTCATCCTGACGCATCCTGATGTCAGTCTCTTCATAGCCCTTCTTTTTGGCCGTATGCTGTTTGCTGATTATGAGTAGATGAAAATTCCGAAATCAAAGGGAATTTACTCGGTCAATGAAGGAAACTCCCTTTACTGGACTGAACCCTGCAAGGCTTACTTTGAGAGCATCAAGTACCCCCAGGAGCCCGGCGTAAAGCCGTACTCTGCTCGTTACATCGGATCCATGGTCGCAGATGCCTATAGGACCCTCTGTTACGGGGGTCTCTTTGCCTACCCCGCGGACAAGAAGAGCCCCAAAGGCAAGCTTAGGATACTGTACGAGTGCGCGCCCATGGCTATGGTCATGGAGAATGGTGTGTAGCTTGATTCGGCTTTCCCCGCAGGCGTACCAAGTGCTAACCATGTCTGCGCAGCCGGAGGATTGGCTGTCACGAGTGATCAGAGAAGAATGCTGGAGGTAGTGCCGGAACACATCCACGACCGTTCCGGAATCTTCATGGGATCGTATAATGAAGTCACCAAGGTCACAGAGATTTTCAAGAAGCACGGTGTGGTTGCAAAATAGGATTTTTTTCTCGCTGGTCGGTAGTTTCATTGGAAGGGGGCGCTAAGGGTAGCCCTTATGTTACGAGTATCTTGGATCTTGACGCCCAAGGCGCTAGTACATGCGCATTAATTCATCCATTCATTCCAAATGGCCCAATCGGCAGTGCCTGTTCTGTGTTTAAAAGTTTTTTCCTTTTTCTACCGACAGCACCGGTACCTTTTCACACTCGCGGTTCTGGACAGGCGCTGCTTGTAGCTTGCTCGCGCAAAAAATGAATTCCCCTTCCCCCTTTCCCTTTTCTCTTCACCTTCTAGCTCTCTTCCATTAGAATGCAGTCTTCCTGTCGTGCAGATGTTATCCCGGCAGTATGGCTACCTCCAGCACTATCATGACTTGCCAGCTCACCTTCACGTCGCACGAATCCATCCCCTTAGACTACTCATATCCTAGGTCAACCACCGGATGATGCCGGCGCGTTCCCGAGACATGCGTTTTTTATCACAGACGTAGTTTCTGCGACGTCCCTTACAATACTTGTACTGTGCAGCGCCGTTTTCTTTTTCTTTTTTCTTTTTCGCTAAGAGGTATGGAAGAAAATCGGGTAAGAAAAATGCCTCGCGCCTCCTTGGTGTATAATACCTCGTTTTCCCGAGGGGTGCGTCAGCCACGGTTGCTCGGGGATGGCTATGCTGGTTAACTTTTCGCATCGAATCGTATCGTAACCCCGGGTGGGAGTATCTCGTATGCGCTCGGGGGGCTATGGGATGCACCATTGGTATCAATTGAGGGAGCGATCACACGGTACGGGTAACTTGATATAGTTTTTTTCTTTTGTTTCCTTTTTTTGTTTTGTTTGCGGGGGTTTGCTATGACACAGGTAGGACCTAACAGGTAGGGGAGGGAATGAGAGAAGGAGGGAATTATCAAGTTGCAGCCTTGTAACGAGCCTCGGCGGCCTTCCAGTTAACCACGTCCCAGATTGCGCTAAAATACTCTGCTTTGCGGTTTTCATATTGAAGGCTTTGAAAATGCATCTCATTAGTGCTTCCATTCAGCAGTAAAGGTTTTTTTTTTTTTTAGTTAACTTGTGGGAGGTCTTACTAGTAAGCATGCTCCCAAGCATCAATACCCAACAACGGAACGTACTTGCCGACCACGGGATCTTGATTCTACACAATTCGTTAGTGCTCTCCGTTAATCACTCCCCCGGCGGGAGAATACAAAGGAAAAAAGATGCACCTACAGGCATAGCAATGATCTGCAAAGCACCAGTAGCATTATCCCTAACCAACCAGCTCCATCCACTGCCCTGAATTCCGGCAAGGCTAGCGTTCATATTCTTCTTGAGGTTTTCGACACTACCGTACGTGACGGTGATTGCACCGGCGAGGTTTCCGCTCGGGGGCTCTCCTCCGCCGGAACTCTTTGGCGCTAGGTTCTCCCAGAAGAGGGTGTGGTTTATGTGACCACTGTTCACATATCAGCGTCGCTTCGGGGGAATCAAGTAATGCGGGGGAGAGGAGGGAGGGGAAGGGATTGAACAGACCCTCCATGAAACCTCAACAAGGGCTGCAAAGCAATTTGTCCCCGAACATCGTTCGCTGATACCGCCTCTGCGTACTTCTCCTCAGCGCTGTTGAGGGAGTTGACGTATGTTTGGTGATGCTTGGAGTGGTGTAGCTAATAATCTCTCCAAGTTAGTACCAGCGCAATGCATATATTTGACTCGCCCCCCTTCTTCCCCATCCGAATGGGAAAGGGGATGTTTACGGACCTCCATGATCCTTCCGGAAATGGCCGGCTCGAGGGCTGCATAGTCGTAGGGAAGGCTCGGGAGAGTGTGCTTACAGCGGATCGATGTCGTTAGAAGACTGCGACGGACGATTGTGGGACGGGCGATGCGGAGGAGAGACATTTTGTGCGATTTGGGGGGGTATCTGGGGGAATTGGGCCGTTTTGTGGGGGTGATGGTGGGAGAATTCGAGGGACGGGGATCGGGAAATACGTCATTTTGATGAGTAAGCGGTCACTGGGTGTCACTCGGGTGAATTTGGGTTCCGCGGGGGATGAGTGGGAGTTTGATGGGTATGATGTATGATGTACTGTACAGCACTCGAGTACCATATTAGTGGGGTTCTTCTCGATACTTTCATTGGTTCGTGGGCTTTCTTCTTAGTCTCATTACTCGAAGCGATGCTCAGAGGTATCTTTGGCCTGCCCTACGACTCCTGGTTTCGTGTTCGGACGGTTGGCTATGCAGCGAGTCCTCAGGATTTTTTTTTTCAACCGAGTTTATGGTATTGTGATGGCGGTGCCCCTGCACAGATTTTTGTCGCTAAGTTACTATTGTATCAATCCTGGAAAGAAGCTGGTGTCATACTGATATCGAATTCGGGAGAGGTGGTATAACTCTTGGATATAATAGTTGTGATTACTCGAGTATGATACATCCTCAATTGATTTCAATGATGTCAGGAACACGAGTGCCTCTTTTTTGAGGGGCAGAACCCTCAGAATACGAGCAAACCGACCAAGCCGCAGGGATAAATGCAGCCGCGATCCCAGAGTCGACAAGCAGAATGCAATCCTTCGCAGCTGGAAATCGAGCAACGGCTAAACTGGCGAGTCCAGGGATGTATATGGCGCTTGTGGTGGAGTTCCGAAAGCGGAGGTACAGTACACCCCCGTGAGAGCGCGAGAAACGGCTTTGATAATATTATGATGAGTTCAAAACTGGAGTTTTACAAACGCCTTAACATTAACCCAACCCGTTAGCTTTAAGTGACTCGGATAATAGAAGAATTCCTCGGGTTTGGGGTACTCGTCCTTAAATCCACCATGGCTGCTGCAGTGTCATGTTCGGTCGGTTCACAACGGGGGACGGCCAGCCGCTCACGACCTTTCGAGCAAAGAGTTGTATATAGGAATGCCGTACTCGAGTACCCGTACTATCTAGATCTCAGGAAATAGCTTAGGAGTCCCGAAGCGCTCCTGGGAAATACGATGAATGGCCACGAGGGTAGGAAACCGTTAACAGAAGTAGATAGGGATGTATTTGGCTGGTTAACCTCATTAACTGCTCCATAAATTCTCGCGAGGCCACGCACGAAGCACGACACTCGCTAGGACATTTGTCGTTAGAGTTAACCATGTTCTCTCGCCTTCCGGGTGTCCCATCCCTTTCGTAGACTGCGCCTTGCCTCACCTCCGGTCCCATAACCGTGCCAAGGTTGTGGCTCCGCCACAACCCACCATTGCTTTTGCAACCTTGGGCACTCAGAGAGTGCCCGACAGCTCAACGTCAGATTTTACCGAACTACAAATCTTAAAATCCATTCTCTCCATGACGACTAACTGTAATATTCCCATTTCTTTTCTGTTGCCTTGTAGCTTGCTTCAGCTGCATGAGAATAGGTTTCCACAGTCTTTTACGGTCACAGATTGCATCCTTTTTGAGCTTTTCTACTAGTTTCTCTGCCTGCTCTACCCTCTTTTGTGTATCGGCCTCCTCTTTTTTTTCGTACTATGGCTCTTGCCTGATAAGCATATAGTACTCCACCCTTCTGGACTGACCTTTGGCTCCGGTTCTAATGAATTGCACGAGCTCATTCGGCATCCTGGGTTGTTTCAAGCTCCTGATATCCTTGGGCTCCGGCTTTGGCCTGGGCTATACTGCCCTTAATAAATTGGTTTAAATTTCTCCGAAAGGTTGGAGAAACAGGATCTTGGTTCCGAAGGTACTCTGCATATCGCTCGAGCAAGTTGACAGTGTGAGGAGTAGAAACTGGCCCAGGGTAGACATGTGGAGGGGTCAGCGGCAGGTTGTAGGAAGCCGTATTCCCTAACCTATATGCATATTTTATATCTGATTAGCTTAACTCTAACCTCAGACCTTCATTGATGACAGCATATCTGGTGAACTCTTGCTGTGATTTGACTAGTAGAAAACATCTACACAATTGCCACACTTGAACTATTCCTAATCTCCGAATATTCCATGAAATAAACAGGTTGTAAATAGAGATAAGGAGACAATGATCATACTCAGGAAGTATGGATAAAACAATTTTAGGATTCTATGGGATTAGTCTAGTTTTCTGAAATGAGGAGAGAATTGTCGCTAGTTTAAAAGCTTGGTCACAGATTGATGTAATAGCGGATAGAAATTCAACTTTATTGAAGTCAAAATATCCAGTTCATGTAGCATGATCAAGCGCCTCAGCATGGTAGTGTTTCAGCAGTTGAAAAATAACTACATCAAGCAGTTGAAGTAGATGGGTAGTATGAGGAGGAAAGTGGAAGAGTATAATTTTTTTCTCATCACAGTACGAGATAAACTCATGTGTGCAATGAGATCCATGACCGTCTAGAAGAAGCAGACGATAAATACCAGTCCAGTGGGAGAAGGAAAACCTATCAGAGTAATAAAGCCACTTAAGACCCAGGACATCATTAGAATAGCCAGTTTCTGAAACTGCCATTAGAACATTGTCCTCCAGATTCATCTTAGTAGTTCAATCTTCTGAATGTAATAATCCTGGCAGAATAAGTATCGGTGGAAGCACTTGACCGTAACCGCTAATCGTTTCACATGGAGTAATGAGTTCATGATTTGTCATACTACTGAGCTAGGATTGACAATTAGGATCAACTGTTATGATCCATTGATCCTTTCTGATACTGATTCGAAAACCAGTTTTATAGAAATTATATTGATCTCCAACTTGCATCCCCTTCTCTATACAAAGATTTCTATATCGTTCAAACCAGTCACTAATAGAACCACGATCATGCACATTTCCTCTGTCTCAATCAATCGTCTCTTGCTTCTGAATATGGAATTCAGAATGTTGTTCAAGAAAGCAGTTACTCCATACTTCACTTACTGTTGGAGGAGGGTTATGATACTTGGTATGGAAATGATTTTGTCTTAAGATATTATTCGCACAACTTGTCTCTATCTGAACACAAGCAGAGATTCCAATTTGATCCAGGCATTTTAGATACAAACATACTGTTAACTCTTCTGCTTTACTGCGTTTTCTATTTATAGCAGGTCTCTTTACTTGGGTTTGACATCCTTTCTATCATGTATGGAAGTGCTCTTCAGGAACATCAAATTGGTGAGCAGTAGTGGTGATATTTGGTTTTTCACTTTCCTGTAACTTGCAACATGCTTGCTCGATCCTGACTTCAATCTCATTATATTTTTCAGACATTTGAGGAATTCTTCGTTGGTTATTTGTACTGGGTGACTGGGGTGGTTGAGAATGCTGATGTTGAGCTGAATCCAAGGTTGAGCTATCGGGCACTCTCAAGAGAGTGCGCAAGGTTGCAAAAGCAATGGTAGGTTGTGGCTCCACTACAATCTTGGCATAGTTAATATATTAATTCATTCTCACACAAGGGGGTACAGTCAGGGAAAGTCTGGCAAATATGGCTTACAGAATCTGAATAGCATTAGCAGCTAAGACTTCATTAGAATCCTTTTTTTTTTTTTTTGTTGTTGTTAACTCCTAGAATTTATTTGTTTAAGGTGCAAACCTCTGCTATAAGGACCCCAGGCTCTGCCCCAACCACTCTGCCCCAACCACCCTGCCAAGATAAAGCTAGCTATGACAGACCACCCATTGCTCCCACTTTCATCCTTAGGTATGTCGGTTAAAAACCTCCTAGCACTGGCTGTGAGAAAAACAAGCCACCCCAAGCCCCTCTGGTCTGGGACCAACCATATATCCTATATAAAGAAGAGTACTAACAAGTGGACAACCCAATCTACACAGGCAGAGAGCAAGTAAGAAAACCCTACCCACAATACATTATTTAAACAAAACAAACCAAATACTAACAAAAGAAACCTCCTTGATAAAATAATAATATAATAGTTTTCACAATGCCCATAGACCCCTTCAGGGTATGCTGAATAATGGGTAACCAAAATTGTCTATTGAGTTCAAGATAGGGACACCAGCTCGGCATACCGGTCCTCGGAGAAGTTTGTTACAAACAGGCCGAGCAGGAGTGCAGCCGGAGGCGGTGCTATACCGACCATATAGTGCCAGATATGCCAGCCATCAATGTATTGAAAGTCTGACCATGCACAGGGCCAAAACGCCAATGGTCTTGGAGAGACAAGAGTAGTTCATATCCTGGTGGTTAAGCGAGAGGCCATGACAATGGAGGGGCAAGAGGCATGTTGAAAGTCCAGCACCTAGCGAAGGCACCAAGATCTTGATACCAGGAGGGATGTATACTTTGATTAAACTGAAACGATAAAATTTTCTTGCTTACCTGAAGCCTATGAAGCCACAAAGTTGGGTGAGAGAGAAGGATTATGAGGGTATGGTGGTGTTTACCCCTATTTCCACCTGCCTCAATAGGAAGGCGAAAATAGGGGTCCAGAAAACAGAGGAGAGAAAGCTTGATCTTCATTGTACAAGTACTATATGGTACTTGTACCAGTACACAGACTCGCACTGCTGTTTTGCAATCGGACACCTAAGGTGGCAACCCCTTGTGACAGGGGAACCGCAAGGAAGATGGATCCCAAGGTTGCGACCTCACCAAGCAACTTCAAACTTATCGCCAAAAGTTCACACCAGTGTAAGAGTAAAGTAAACGGCAAAACTTAATATCGTTAAGCCTGATGCTTCACTCAATTAAGGTCTCGAGAGGATTGATTGTTGGAGTAGGAGAGTTCTCGCATAGACTTTCGGGTAGTTTTATCTTATGCTAGAAACTCCGCTATCAGTTTACTCCAACTATTCGAGTGGACCCTTCTCCACTAAGGGCGGTCCGACACATCTCCGGGCACACCCTTTGGGCATGCATGTGTCGACACACTCTAGTCGGCATTCACCTTATGTGTTTATTGTTTCTGCAGTGCATTTCCATTTTGCCTGCCGCAGTGAAAACCTCTGCACATTGGTGTCTTGCTAGTAGCTAATAGTCACGGCACCTCATGAACTGGACTATCTATGACACCCTTCCCATATGCCTTGATCTCTACTTGACTCCGGAAGCTACCGTGGGCGGTTTATCGATTTACTATTTACGGGTCTTGGGTTTCCGGTGTCCTCCGCAGGACACAGTAGTCCGGGAGTGATCCAACGGGCGCTACCCATGACCACTACCTCGGATCTACCTTATCTGTGGTAGGAATCATGCTTTTAGTGTCTCTGCACTTCCCTTTCAGCGCCTATAGTGTTGGGGACACTTTCGGGCTTGGTAGGTGTAAAACTCACCCAGTCGCCCCGGCACCACCCGGGACTACCTTCGGGACCCCCACGGTTAACACCCGTTAACTCCGTCAGTTTTGGTCCACTTTACTCTGAACAACTTGGAGGAAGGTCTCCACCTTCCACCCTAAGCCCCCTTATATATCCTGCCAACAGCTTATGGTCGACTGGACAGCAGTGACGTATACAGTGTTGCAAGCAGGTCTCCAAAGATTCCTCCTTGCTAGACTGCGCACAACTACACAACCGTTTGCCCCTGACGTCCGGGCCTCAAGGCGGGGCCGGAGGGGTATAATAGCAATAATGTCTCCAATTTACAGCTTCATCGAAGCTACATAGCTCGCCCAATAGCATCTCCCGGAACCCCAGATTCCAGTATCATCCATGGCTTCGGATGACAAACATTCCAGTCAATTTTTCCAAACTCCCCTTGGGACTTCGTATTGAAAGGTAGGGTAACTCAGGACTTTGGGCAGGGTAACCCAAGCCCCAGGGCAGGGTAACTTGATCCTGGGGGTAGGGTAACCTTGTCCAGCGGACAAGATACCTTTTCCCTGTTACCCTGTCTATCCCGTCGCCGGCGATAGACATTTCTGACCTGTCTCCAGTTACCCGGCCTAGCTGAGCAACTGCCCCTTCAGAAGTCCCTAAGTACGCTCATACCGCTCCCGGGTGTATCCAGGTACCTAAGTCCCTGACCAGTCAATTCTCTTCATTCTCGGAGCCCGGGCCATCAGGTCTCCGTAGGTCAAGTACTTATTTGCCTGCCGGTTCCTACCAGTTCGCCTCCTGGCTACCTGTATGGGTATAGGTTCCGTCTGCCATAGCTCATGTATGCTGGGTCATTACACTCCTAGACCATATTAACTCTCTCAATTGGGCCTCATGCTAGGTAGTTGGAATTGCCTCTCCTAGTATGCTGGGTTCTATTTTTCTTTTTATTTGTGTATTTTTGCTATGCAATTTCCCCCTGATTCAGAAGAGGAAATTCTTGACTTCCTAGCGTGAGGTTCAATTGAGTGAGTTAATACAACACTCGAGTACAAAGTATTCTCTGCCAAGTTTTTGTTTCTCTATTTGTAATAGTAGGGCAAGCGAGATATATTTTCCTAGAGAAGGTTGATTTCTCATCCATTTTTGTCACCACTTACTGGTTTTATCATACCAGTACTTGAGTACTATACTGTGTGCGAATGGACAACCTTATCTATGTTCAGGTTTGGGGTCTTGTTTGATAACTGAGATAGTATAGCATGACAGTGACGAGAGCATGACAGGACAGCTATTAGGGAGGTTTTGCTGCGATAGTTGTTGTATGAACTGTTTTTCATACTACCGTAATAGTACTAACCTTTCTGATTGTGCGATAGTGCTCAGTAGCTCAGCTTTGTACTATCTTAAGAATAGTTCTTAAATAAGGCAGTTGCTGAGGAGTTATATTTACTAATTCATTAACATGAGAGTTTTTTAATTTCATATCTGAGTCAGAGCCTATTCTTAACAAATCTTACAATGCCAGCATCACAGACCACCAGACCCTTCCCATTATCTACTAGACTATTGTCACAATGTATCAAATCATTTTCACAGCCTGTTGAAGAAGCTTTAGAGTTTGTCAAAGCATCTTTATAGTCTGCCAGTGAATCTTGGTAGTCGGCTCAAGTATCAGAGTTCTTGTAGTTACATGAACTTGAAATTGTACCTGCAGTGCAGGTTTCTCTATATAATGGATATATTTTATCCAAGAAACTACTTCTAGTCTGACCATGTGTACTTCATAAAGGAGAATTTTCAATTTGTGGAGGATGTGAGTGGTTTTGGTTAAAGATTCAATAGTTGTTCTCAAATATGGTATCCTGTCCTGTATGCAATACCTGGAGCACTGTAACCGGTATGGGTTACTAGGATTTTATGTTTGGTTTCACAGTATCGTTTGATACTTGTAGTGTTTCGTGTGCTATTGGTTGATACACACATTGTTTTATGTTTGGTTTCACAGTATCATTTGATACTTGTAGAGTTTCGTGTGCTATCGGTTGATACACACATTGTTTTATGTTTGGTTTCACAGTATCGTTTGATACTTGTACTGTTTCGTGTGCTATCGGTTGATACACA
>PYWC01000024.1:670490-680946 GCA_003182015.1 Tuber magnatum | reverse complement strand
GTATTTAAAGACCGCTGATTCCCACGATGGAAACAGCAGACTTCGACAGACAGTATTCTTAAATATACTTGGTTGAACGGTTACTTCCTTGATCTCCTATTACACCCCGTTCGAAGCCTCCTTTAGCAAGCACCACTCGCTTCATGTTGATCACGAAGCCATCTGCTCCTATCGTACCGCTACGTGACTAGGGCCTGACCTGAACACATTACAAGCACAATGGCACAGATGCTTGCTGATTATGAAGTTAAACTTCATCAAGACTTGAAGGAAAGTGGAACTGCTTAGACTAATAGAGAATATAAGCAAACTATAGTATAGTAACAAGACAAAAGTCTTGGTGATTGTGCCATAGTGAGACAATGTCTGTACTCTAGGCAGGGGTATTACGCAAGTTAATCAATAATGGAAAATTCTATTATATGAAAAGTCTAGATACAGTTCTTGCAAGTACTCTACATTAGCCCTAGTATTTCGTATACCACTTCTTACCCTCAATCACAGCAGCTACACGCGATGGCACAGACTTCCAAAGCTTCTCAAATACAGGTTCTGGAATAGTCTTCCACACCAGTAGCAAAACCTCAGCCAGTAGTTCGTGAACCCTGTCTGGACCACCTAGGGTATTGAGAATATCAGGACACTGTTTATGCAATTACTATTTTAGTTCTACCCAGGCATGCTCAATTGGGTTAAGATCAGATAAAAGTGGAGGATGATCTTCTAAATCGATATCATTCTCAGACAACAAGGTGATAGTGTCGTGAGCAGTATGCACCTTTGCATTGTCCTGTTGAAATAGAGAATCTCCCACCTTGTCTGCTATCTCCTGCATGATTGGTCCTAAATGGGCATCTAATAGTCCAATATACACATGTCTATCCACAGTATTATCCCTGATTGGGACTAGAGGACCTTAGCACTTTCCCCAAAAGCATCCCTACACCTTCAGCCCTACCTTATTGGTCTTTCCTCTAGGCTGAATGCAATCAGATAGCCACTTCTCACGTGCTGATCGAAACACCCAAATTTGCCAAGAATCTACAGATTTGGATAGTATGCACTCGTCACTATATGGAATACTCTGGAAGTTTTCTGCTATCCAGTTCTTCAGTACTGTTACCTGTTCCAGCTATGCTTTTGCATGTCTTTCATCTAGTTTAGGGTGGGTTTAGGTAAGCTACTTCTTTATATTGGCTTTTCAAAGGACTCGATCAATGGTGCAAATTGAAACATATGATGTGTATCGATTCTATAACTCTGAGCATATTATTCTACAATTGTTTTTGGTAGCTGGGATGATGGCACATTTTTCTCAGCAACTAAGGATTTGTGGGCGATCTGATTAGGGCTTATTATCCATTGATCTATGGGCATATACTCATACCAGAAAATTCGGAACGGTGGACAAGGCGCAACCCATGAGATTTGCAACACTGGAGATTGTTTGGAAGATATAGAAAAAGGCCATAATCATGCTCTTTTTAGCATTTGTCATCTCTCGGCAGGAGGTTTTAGGCTGATAGACCCATTTTGGAGGCATTGTTGTGATAGCAGTGTAACGTGATAGGTCTTCTTATGTATAGAATTTTCAAGCAGGGGGGTATTCAAGTATTATCCTCACTTAGCCATTACTGACCAAGCAATCACCAAGACTTTTGTCTAGTCACTGTACAATAGAAGGAATAGGTAGAAAGTATAGATACAGACTCTTTATATAGATTTTTCTATCAAAAAAGAAAAAAGTACTAATATTACAAGAGTGGATATAGATGAGACAATTTAGGTTCTCAAAGTAAAGCTACAAAAGTGAAAAAGTTGAAAGATCAAGAAACCGCAGAAGCATGTGGAAAAGGACTACTTTCAACTATGAAAGGAAAAAGAAATTACAAGTCTGCAATGCCATTCTTGATAGCCATTATACTCAGGCTACAACCAATGAGAAGAAGGAGAATATAGATAAAGCAAAGGAGAAGAAAGTAGCAGGATTACAGGAGAAGAAGGGAAAAATCTATGAATAAGGAGAGCTTTTGGATACCAATTTGGCTGAAGAAAGTAGTCATCTAAGTACTATTCTAGAACATGTGGCAAATACTCTGATTTCTAATAGTAGTTCTACTGCAAAGAAAGGAGGTCAGGAGTACATCTCCAAGAAAGAGGATATAAAAAATCATCTTGACAGTGTAGAGGAATGCTTGAAAACAATAGAGAGGATATTGGAGGAAGTACAAGGTAATATAGTGGAAATTTTACAGATTTTACAATCCAAGTAGTATTTCTTTTTTTCTCAATTTATACTTGATCTGATATGTATAAGTATTCTTCCAGACTTAAAGGAAACAAATGGTACTTTTCTGAAATCTAATTTCCCCCTGAAATATATAAAAGAATATTACTTAACAGAGTAGCTATCATATAGTATCTAGCAATTAATCATAGCTCTGCTTTTAGTTCTAACTTAAAAGAATTTAATGCCCAATAATTTACAACTTATGCAAATTACTATTCAATAACAATTCTCTCACTAGACATAACCAGATTAGTAGCTTCTTTCTCCTTAGTTAATAGTTTATTAACATGTTCCACAAATGACCCCATCACTCTAAAGGCAGGTATATATGCTAAATTACCATATACATACAATCTTTTATCTATTGAAATTCCACTTGCTTCAAACATATCTTGCAAGATTTCCACAATTTCTGATGATCTCCATACTACTCAATCTCCTTCCAGTCTCGGAACCAGACCAACTAAGGAACAAAGTAGACTATCAGGAGAAACAATACTTTGAAACTTAAATCCACAAGACTTTTTCTATCCAGAATAAAAAGTATCTTGGTTTTCTCCTGGATGACAAAATAGACTCATTGTGCTATCAACAAAACTCCAAACTCCTTTCAACCCTGTACTATTTGTATTGCCTTTGCATACCATTGAAGTGTGGTTATCTACAAGTTACTTTTTATCCCACCTAACAGTCTCCACATATCTTGAAATAGGATATGTGATAGTGTTATTAAAAATAACTGAGAGCTTTGTCCTTAAGTATTGAAAGATTTTAAGACAATCTTTTAAATAGTGTGGATAGGAGAGGCAATAGAATAGAATATATAAAGTTTTTTCAGGATATGGATAGAACCAATATCACTATTGGACTTGCTCTAACTGCCGGCATGGAAGTATATGTTGTATTTCTTCCTTTTAGAAGCTAAATACTAACTTCTTAGCTCTTAATTTATAATTTTCTTTGATTCCTATACCAAGTAAAGTATGTCAGAAAACATACTGAAAATACTCTCCAAAGTCAACATCATTCTATCCACATATATCAAGAAGTAATACTTAAGACTGGTAAGACATTTGCTGTGATAGAGATGGATTTGACTAGAGTTATTCTCATGATTCATGCTCTACTTACAACTATACTCACCTTTATTGAATGAAATGAATGTAAACAATCAGAAAAAGAAAAAGCAAGATAGTCTTTCAGTGAAAGACTTTATTTCTGATATCTATGTGAGATCGTGAATAGGATTGAAAGGAGTTGAGTGCAACAGATATGCAGGATTAACTTAGTTGTGGGGTTGAGTTATAACAGTCACTGCAAAATATCCTGAAAAAAAGAAAAAAAAAACTAGTTGCTAGACTAAACTTTGTTGAGACTTTCAGAATGATTCAATCAATGACTGTCACAGCAAAACCTCCCTATTAAAAGGTAATTTGGAAAAATGTAGTTACACTTATTGTGCTTCAAATTACCTAGTCTAGCATAGTTGTCACTTGTCAATATAACTTACTCATCATCTGTTATTTTTAATTCACTGAGAACAAGTGATCTGCTACTACTACTACAGATAGAGAAACTCAAACTCAGAAGAGAAGCATGATTTGTGCTATTCAAAACATGCATCAGGCTGAAATAATATGTTACATATGGCTGTATCTCTTTTGATGCCAAGTCTTGAATTCTCTATAGTATTATGGTAAAGCATTTAATTAATAGTATATTATAAATATATTTAAAAATGAATAATATGGGATTATTATACTAAAAAGAAAAACACCAGGTTAAACCCTATTCCCTAAGGAATAAATCTCTGATTACTAAGCATTTAAATTGTAGCTAATATAATATCTTTCTCTTCTTCTCACCAACAGTCCAACTTTTCAAATTTGCAAGGCTCTCCAACTAAGAATAAAGAAAATAAAAAAAAACCCTCACAGGTATTTCCCATCCCTTTCCCTTCAACCCTAAGGTTTTTTTCTTGAATGATGCTACTGGTTATATTATAGAGTCATGTTAATTTAAAAGTTGTTGACTTTCTGGCATAGGTTTCGAATGTCACGTACTATATAAGTAGATTAGAAGTTTAGAAAGTCTAAAGAGAATAAAAGTACCAAAAACAAAAGTTTGTATCATACTTGAGATTGAATGATGTTTGTAAATGCAACAGCTATTATATACTGTTAAAATTGCTTAAATCTGAATGTTATGCAATAGTAATTGTGCTTACAAGCATTGTTTAATTACAAGTCCATACAATAGCTGTCCAGTTCACAAATATTACTCAATTTGAAGTACTGGAGTAGTCCATGTGTTAGGGCATATATGAGATTGTATAGAGATAGAGTATAATACTTAAGCTGACTAGTATACAGACTTTTCAAACCTTTATTCTATTCTACATTACTCTACTCTTATTACTCTATTCTTGCTACTATTATTGCTATCTGTATTCCTATAATATTTAAAAAAAAAAAATCTCACAAATTACTATCTGATTGGAGTAGTTTGTTTAAGATATCTATACTCTTCATAGGAATCTGATTGCTAACTTGGAAACTTCTCTTCTATTAGTATTTATAGAGTCTTATACATTGTACCTAGAACTTCTGCTTGCTATTATTGTTACTTGTCTAATTTCATTTAGAATCACTATTCTGAACTCCCATCCAGTTTGCTGCTCAAGCCTCTATAACTCCAATACTACTCATCATACTACTATCCTGACCAATCGTACCACATCTACAGTACCTAGTATAAGTACTAGATTATCTTTCATATTTTGTTTTACAGTATTGTTTGATACTGGTTATGTTTCAAAGGTATCACTTGATACGTAGAATGTTTTATGTTGTATTTTACAGTATAGTTTAATACTTATTATGTTTTAAAGGTATTTCTAGATACTTTGAAAAGGATTATATTACTGCTTATACTGGAGATGAGTGAGAATTTGTATTTAAAGACTGCTGATTCCAGGATGGCTGCAGTGGAAATGGCAGACTTCGACTGATAGTATCTCCAATATACTTAGTTGAATAATTACTTTTTAATCTCCTATTACATCCTCTCAAAGTCTCCTTCAATTACTACAGCTCTCGCCTCTAGTTAACCAAGCAGGCCACCTGTTGCTATTGCATACAAAGCATGATTAGCACCTTGGGTGTGAATATGTTACACTTACCCCAACCTTAACCTTTCTTACTAACCCTACTCTGATCCTGCTCACTACCTTAACCCTAAGCTCAATTCTAACCACACTTGTCACTCCCACTCTGATCCCCCTCACTACCCAAAACTCAGTATTGGAGACTTCACTACACCAGTTGCAATAGCTGCTACAGAGAGAGCAACTCTAAAAGGAGTCATACAAGAGACAGCTAATACAGGCAAACAAGATACCTGAGCCATATCCCAAATCTGGCAAGTCCATATAAGAAGCATGAGTGAGATATGAGGTTTATGAGAATGAGTTCTCCTTCATGGGAAGGACATTGGATAGAGGGGTTAGTTGAGAAGGAAAGATAAGTAAATTATCGTAAAAGATAGAAAATAAGTAGTAAGAGATATGAAATGCAAAACAGGAAAGGGTCTGAGACCTGTGAGTAGATAGGTGCACAGAGTGGTCTTTTCTGCTTTCTCATGAATAAGCTTCAATTAGTAGTAGTATAGGAGTATAGAAGAGGTTTATTTTTTTATTTCTCTATTTATTTAACATAGGTAGAGGAGTTAACAAATAGGGGGCTCAACAAATGAACAGACTCAGGATTTGTTCAGTTAATAATAGACTATTTGTTCATCTTTCCTGATACAAGTGCTTATCAACCATGAATAGTCACCAGAAATTTTGTCCCTTATCTGAAAGCATTTCAGTTAAGCTAATCATTCAATCAACCATTGATTGATCAACTTGAAGGTTGAAAAAAATTTCCATACATGGAATAGCAATATATAGATGTTGGAGTTGAGGTATAACCATGCCAAGGTTCCCACTACTTTGAATAATGCTAGGTGACCTTCAAAGTTGATACCACTTTATAGGAGTGCCAAATAGCTCAATAATAGAAATAACTTAATAAAAGACTTATAGGTATAATATTATCTATTATCTTGTTTACCTAACTGTACAACTCTGATACTAGCATGCAAAGTAAAACTTATATTGATATAGAAGCTAGAATTGAGTAAGTCCTTAATAATATCAAGGGAGATCACAAGTCAAATATTGCAGTACTACTCTGGAATCATAACCTACTTAAATAATGTCTTTGTGCTTGATAGAATAGCTGTGGATTATACCAGCAGAGAGAGCTATTGAATTGAAAGTTAAGTGCTGATCAAGAGCTTGCTCTATGTCAATACCTAAATAGACTGGATTAGCTTAGTATTCCACCTAGGTATTGGTACATTATGTCTTATGCAAACTTGCTTCTTGTCTCATTCTATACTCAAGTTTTCAAACTAGTCCCTTGTATAAGTCAAACCTTGATAGATCATTTCCTTCAACAATATCCACAGTACTGGGTAGGGAAACAGAAAACCTTAGAAGTTGAGTGTAAACAGTCCCACCATTCTGATAACTTACAAGACCAGTCTTGGAGGTTTTAGTTAATAAGGAAGGATAAGGGGATTCTGAGTATTGATACCTATAACTTTGACAAAACAGGTCTCAGAATTGGTATTGCAATTAACCAGTAGGTGGTAACTCAGAAACCAAAATGTTCTCTTACTCTTGCAAGCTTAAGTGATTGTAAACTGGTGATGGTAATTGAAACTATCAGTGGTGATAGTGCTGTGCTACCACCAATAATTATTGTACTAAGAGTAGTACACATAGAGAGCTGGTACACCAAAACTAATATTTTAGGTACCTTTTTAGCTGGAGTCTCAAATACAGGATATTTCAATAACAAGTCTATCTACCTTAGAGTAGCTTCACTATTTCGAGAGTTTTTTAGCACAGCATCAGGTTGGTATATGGAGAATGCTTCTTCTTGATGGGCATGATTACTATATAAGAGAGTTTATTATATTTTGTAATAACTATTATATTTTCCTCTTTTGTCTCCCCCTATATTATACTCATTTGCTTTAACCATTGGATACAGCAGTTTTTCAACTATACAAATATTATTATATAGAAGTATTGGATACAGCCGCAAGAACTAGATGTTTACAATTCAACTAAATTGAGTCTTTTACAGCAATTAAACCCATTTATATATGGTGGAAAGTGTTTAAAAGTGGGACCTCTGATGAAACAAGAATTTCGTGACAACCAATGGGGTCAGAGCTGAAATAAGTGTAAATAGTAAAATAAGATATGTAAATAAAATTGAAATTAATATACAAACTAGTAATTTTTTTATCTTAAAGAAACATGTTAGTGGCTTTTGTATACAATATCTGTAAATTGTGAAGTTCTATACTTTAACCTATCATTGTCGGCATTGAGTGTACGAGTACTTTTCTACCAGTATTTGAGAATTAAGCCCCCTCCTTTTTTTCCTCTATGTTTTTTTCAGTATGCTCTAGGTAGAATTGATCATTTGTTTCACTCTCACTAAAAATTCAGCACATTGATCTGAAATTACATCTCATAGCATTCTTTAATTCAAAAATAAAAACCACCAGCTTCTTCTGCCTAGCATTCTCTACCTCTCTGTGGTTTTATTTTCTTCAAATTTGGTATTGTTATTGACTAATTCCATATTGTGTTTGCCTAGTTTTAAGGTCCCAGTTTGATTCAATTTGCACTATACAAACCTTTAAGCTGACAACTATTAGATCTGCTTTCAAGAAAACAGAACTAATTCTATTCAACCCTGATATTGCTTTTAACAAATTCTGGCAGACTCATGCTACCATAGCATCATGTATACTCTTACCAGTCCTATAGCTAATCCAGACACCCAATACCCTCAAAACAGTGCATTCTCTCAAATAGCATGCAGTTTCTCTCAGTTCAGAGATTGAAAAGCTTTTACAAACTTCTAATTAGAGCCTACAGCAATATGTAAAGAAGGGTCTAGTACTTCAAGATCTCAAAAGCATCAAGGCAGCAGAGTTTGTATAAATAGGAAGACAAAAATGCAGCTGACAGTTGATTCAGAAAAGTGGTGTACTGTATGCATATCAAGAAAGAGAAATAGTTTGGCAGAAAGAGCAGAGTAGAAGCTTGAGAAGGCTTAGCAGATATTGGATAATGCAAAGAAAACAGTAGATAATAAGGTCAAAAAGCAGTGGAAAGAAATTTCTAAACAGATGAGAAAAGCAGTAAAGAATAGAAATAAGTAATTGAGACTTAGAGGGCTTTTAGGGCATGAGATTGGGTATTCTGTGGCAAAGTTATCTCATGATATTTAATAAATCTTTCATTGAGCTATTTCTATTGTTGAGCTATTTAGTACTCCTTTGGAGTGCCATCTACTTTGAAGATTATCTAGTATTATTCAAAGTAGTGGGAACCTTGGCATAGTTAGTAGTTGAGAAGAACCAACAGCTGATGAAATGGACCTCCTGAGGTCCTTTTCACTTTTGACTGTTTGCGTCCTGTTTTAGGGAATGGAAGGGTGTTGACCAATCACCAAACTCATTTCATCAACGGTCCTACTAGAGCAAACAGTTCTACATAGTCAATCCTGTACCCGAACGGTCTGCAAACTAAACCACTGTTTACTATGATCCTTTTTAGTCTATAGTTTGCTGAACCCCCAGTATTAAGCCCAGTTAGTACTGTATTAACTGTTGCAATTCCCTATCTCTATTCCATCCCTAATATTTATATTCAGAGAAAAAAGTTCTTAAGAAGGTTTAGTGCTTTCCTGAAACAGTATAGTCTAAGTGACTTGGCAAACTAGGTTAAGTCAACTGTTATTTACAATTTGATTAACTAACAAAGCCAAACCTGTAACTGGTATAGGTTACTAGAAGTTTATGTTTGGTTTCACAGTATTGTTTGATACTTGTAGTGTTTCGTGTGCTATCGGTTGATACACACATTGTTTGATGTTTGGTTTTACAGTATCATTTGATACTTGTAGTGTTTCGTGTACTATCGGTTGATACACACATTGTTTTATGTTTGGTTTTACAGTATTGTTTGATACTTGTAGTTTTTCGTGTGCTATTGGTTGATACACACATTGTTTTATGTTTGGTTTTACAGTATCGTTTGATACTTGTATCGTTTTTTGTGCTATCAGTTGATACACAAAATGTTTTGCAATATGGCTCATACTGGAGATAAGCGATATGCTGTATTTAAAGACCGCTGATTCCCTCGATGGAAACAGCAGACTTTGACAGACAGTATTCTTAAATATACTTGGTTGAACGGTTACTTCTTTGATCTCCTATTACATCCTGTTCGAAGCCTCCTTTAGCAAGCAGCGCTTACTTCATGTTGACTACAAAGCCATCTGCTCCTATCGTACCGCTACATGACTAGGGCCTGGCCCGAACATGTTACATTTTTTTAACCTCAGCAAGTGGTTAAGAAACCTGCAGGGACCTGGTCTGATCAACCTACGAAAAGTCCAATAAGCGAAGCTAGTATCGGGGAGCGGCAGAACCACGAGAAGTTCGGCTCCGCCAAACGACAAAATTGAGTCATTAGAGACTCAAAGTGGGAAGCAGGTTCCACGAGAAGGCCTTACCAAGAAAAGGCAATCTAAGAAACGGATAGGGCCAAAGAGCGAGTTTTCGACTGACGAAGCAGAACGACAACCAGCGCGAGACTTGGCCAAAGTAACCTTTAGCGAGTCGACTGACGAATTAGTAAAGGCCGCAACCACCCTTCCTGGGCAATTTCCCATCAGCCCCAGTAAAGGAAAGGGACCGGCGCGACCACCAAAGAAACACAGCATACCTATCGGAACACCCAAGACGGAGGTAAGCGAAGAAGAAGGATCAGATCACGCGGTAGTGAAGCAGCCACCAGACGATAACCCTAGCGAAGATCCAGATAGCTCCTCAGACAACGACTCAAGTAACGAGGAATCTGAACATGATATGTCTGAAGGTGAATCCGCCGGACGAGCAGGACCTAATATCAAACTTCCACTGCCACCCGCGTTCTTGGGCGGAAAGGACGACCTAAAACCTGGAGTATTTGACCGGTGGATCATAACAACTTCGCAATACCTTACCCTACATGGAGTGGACAAA
>PYWC01000024.1:652699-665179 GCA_003182015.1 Tuber magnatum | reverse complement strand
TTGATCTCCTATTACACCCCGTTCGAAGCCTCCTTTAGCAAGCAGCCCTCGCTTCGTGTTGACCACGAAGCCATCCGCTCCTATCATACCGCTACGTGACTAGGGCCTGGCCCGAACACGTTACAAACCCCATCTTGGAATGGTATAGCAGTTTATAGGAATATCTGGGACATGACGGAGATAGTGAATTGCAA
Source organism: Tuber magnatum (assembly GCA_003182015.1). Classification (NCBI taxonomy): domain Eukaryota; kingdom Fungi; phylum Ascomycota; class Pezizomycetes; order Pezizales; family Tuberaceae; genus Tuber; species Tuber magnatum. The sequence goes on along the minus strand of PYWC01000024.1, from coordinate 664,985 downwards.
TAGTTAGAGACTTTGCTATTTTGTATCTAGAGTCAGTTCCTAAAGTACTAGGACAAAATGGATCATCCGATCAGCAGTTACCAAGTAACAGCTCAAAAAACCGCAACTTTTTAATCAACTACTCCCCAACAACCATGCCTCCAGAAAAGACAGGCTACCTCATAGACTTTGAGAAAGGGCAAATCATTGCTCTAAGAGAGGAAAATATTGCTTCTTCTGAGATTGAACAACTCTTACATTATACCAAAAGTACAGTTCAAAGCTTTTCCAACTGGTATCAATAGAGGGGTGATGGAAAAAACCTCCCATTTACTGGCAGACCTAAAATTATTAATACTAGAACAGGTCACCACCTATCCAGAGAGTTCAAGAAAGTATACTGCTAACTCTTATCAGAATTGCACAATAATATTGCACCTCGTGCCTCTGTCAAGACAATCAAGAGGGCATTAGCTTCAGTCAACATAAAGAAGTGGAGAGTAGGAAAGAGAGCATTACTGAAGAATAAACATGCTATCAAGAGGTTAGCCTGGCCAAAGGAGTATATGAATTGGACAAAGGAGAACTTTGAAGAAGTCATCTTTAATGATGAATGCATGGTTGAAAAGTTCAAAGATCTTAAGGATATTTGGATATTCAGAACATTTGGGGAAAAGTGGCATAAGGACTACATTCCAGGAGTTACAAAAGGATCTGGGATAAAGCTGATAGTCTGGGCTCACATTTGGGGTAAAAATAAGGCCTTTCTGATATCTATTTTTAACAGGAGTATGGATAGATTTGGATATATTGGAGTTTTGGAGGATAACTTAGGTGATGTCTGGCAGGAGGTGGAGGACACAGTTGGGGATCCTATATTTCAGCAGAATAGTGCAAAGATATATACTGCAAGAGATACCATAGCTTGGTTTGCAGAAAACCATATACAGGTTATAGAATAGCCACCTAATTTCCCAGAGCTCAATCCTATTGAGCACTATTAGAAAAGGGTAAAGGAAAAGCTACATCAGCACTTTTCTAACATTCACAAGACTAAGGGGAGTCCAGATACTATTAGAAGACATCTAGCAGAAGCTCTTAGTATAGTTTGGACCTAGAATATTGAAGGAGAATTCTTGGAAACAGTATGAGAGTCAATGCCTAAGAGAGTGACTGCTGTTTTAGATGCAAAGGGATGGCATACAAAGTATAGATTTTTTTCTTTCTTTGCAATTTCACATAGGGTATCTTTTATATTTAATGGATGTCTATCTAGATTTTCAGTTTATTCTAAGGAGTTGTAGTTGCATAAGTAGTAAATTTATATTAGTTGTTATATTGCTTTTGCTGTACTGGACAATGCCTTTTGTCCCCATACTTTAGCAATCTGGTTTGCCCAAAACTGCATCTACCTGACATCCAGAGTCTTTTCGCAAGATCTCTATGTGGTACTCGAGTACCGTAAAATCTCTTATACTCCACTATTGAGAATGTTTGTATCTAAGTCACTTGCATTTGGGATAGTAGAGTAGATGTAGTGAACAAGATATATCTTTAAGACTCATAAATTAATTAAAGCTTGCATGCTCTTTCTAACTGAAGAAAAAATACACTCCTATCTATATCCTTCTATAGTTACATGAATAATGCCTCTTACCAAGAAAATCTATAGAACCTGCTAGAATCTTCTAGCATAACAATAGGTCATGTGACTGTATCACATGACCGATACAGTCACACCACCATACAGAAATAGGATAATGTAATTTTGAACACTTCCCCTATGGTTCTATTCCCAGCCTATTAGAAAACCCTTCAAATGATACCTTAACCAATTCCTTTTTCCATATATCTGCCAAATTGTCCTCCATTCCAACTGCTATCACATCTATCTTCCCCACTTCCCATAGCTCTCTAGTGTAGTGGTGCTAAACATCAATACGTTTTGTTTGGTCAGAAACATCTGCTTTCTCAGTAAGCTTAATGGGTGCTTTATTGTCACAATGTAGGATTAATATAGTATCAACTCCCAGAAGTGATATTCCTCGGCTTAGCCAGATGCTTTGTCGAGTGGCAAATGCGAGTGCAATGTATTTGGCTTACGTTATAGATGTTGCTACAGTGTTTTGTTTCTGGAATTGCCATATCATAGTACTTCTGTAAACTTATATGTTCAGACTGACTGTAACGGCGGCACCCCTAGGAAGATGGATCCCAAGGTTGTGACCGCACCAACAACTTCAAACTTATCGCCAAAAGTTCACACAGATGTAAGAGTAAAGTAGACGGTAAAACTTAATATCGTTAAGCCTGACGCTTCACTCAATTAAGGTCTCGAGAGGATTGATTGTTGGAGTAGGAGAGTTCTCGCATAGACTTTCAGGTAGTTTTATCTTATGCCAGAAACTCCCCCATCAGTTTACTCCAACTATTCGAGCACACCCTTCTCCGCTAAGGGCGGTCCGACACGTCTCCTGACACCCCCTTCGGGCATGTATGTGTCGACCCGCTCTAGTCGGCGTTCACCATATGTGCATATCGTTTCTGCGGCGCATTTCCATTCTGCCCGCCGGAGTGAAAACCTCTGCGCATCGGGGACTTGCCAGTGGCTAACTGTCAAGACCCCTTGCTGAACTAGACTATCTATGACACCCTTCCCATGCGCGTTGATTTCTTCTTGACGCCGGAAGCTACCGTGAGCGGTTTATCTATCTACTATTTACGAGTCTCGGGCTTCCGGTGTCTTCCGCAGGGTACGGTGGTCCAGGAGTGATCCAATGGGCGCTACCCACGACCACTACCTCGGATACACCTTACCTGCGGTAGGAATCATGCTTTTAGTGTCTCTGCACTTCCCTCTCAGAGCCTATGGCGTTGGGGACATCCTTGGGCGTGGTAGGTGCAAAACGTTCCCAGTCGTCCCGGCACCACCCGGGACTACCTTCGGGACCCCCACGGTTAACTCCCGTTAACTCCGTCAGTTTTGGTCCGTTTTACTCCGAACAACTTGGAGGAGGTACTCCACCTTCCACCCTATGCCCCCTTATATATCCTGCGAACAGCTTACGGTCGACCGGACGGCAGCAACGTATACGGTGTTGCAAGCGGGTCTCCAAAGATCCTCCTTTGGTAGACTGCACACAACTACACAACCGTTTGCCCATGACGTCCGGGCCTCAAGGCGGGGCCGGAGGGGCATGATAGGAATAATGTCTTCAATTTACAGCTTCTCCGTAGCTGCGTAGCTCGCCCAATAGCATCTCCCGGAACCCCAGATTCCAGTATTATGCATGGCTTCGTGTGACAAACATTCCAGTCATTTTTCCCAAACTCCCCGAGGGACTTCGTATTGGCAGGTAGGGTAACTCAGGTCCTTGAACAGGGTAATCCAAGCCTCAAGGCAGGGTAACCCTGTTCTGTGGGTAGGGTAATCTTGTCCGGTGGACAAGTGGATTTTCTCCTGTTACCCTATCTATCCCACTTCCGGGGATAGACACACTCGGCCTTTCTCTAGTTACCCAGCCTAGCTGTGTATTGGCCCTTCATAGGTCCCTAAGTAGCTGACACCAACCTTGGGCGTAGCCATGTACCTAAATACTTTCTGTCCACTAAGTCTGCTCATCTCAGAGCCCGGGCCATCGGGTCTCCGTAGGTCAAGTACTCACTTGCCTGCCGGTTCCTACCAGTTCGCCTCCGAGCTACCTGTATGGGTGTAGGTTCCGGCTGCCATAGCTCACGTATGCTGGGTCGTTACACTGACAAACAATTTCTGGTCTTCGAGGTTTGAGGTGAATAAAGCATCACTAAAGATCTCCAATGGGTGTTCCTTGCTGTTCTGATTGTATTGTAATCCCTTGGTCTTGGTTCCTTTTAGGTACCTTTGTACCCTTTTGACAGTAGTAAGCTGTATGGTGGTAGGCTTTGAGGAGAATTGGCTAAGGAAAACAGAAGCATGTGCAATGTCAGGCCTTGTAGCAACAGCAGCATACATCAGTGATCCAATTATGGACTTGTATTGCCGTTGGCCACATAGTTGATCATCATCTTTTGCTTTCATAAGTGTAGTATGAGCTTCAATTCGAGTAGTAACTAGTTTGGCTTTGCTTAGATTGAATCGTTCGAGAATCTCGATTATATACCATTTCTGGTAGATCTTGAGATTGTCTTTCAAGATTTCAATTTGCATGCCCAACAGTGGTGATGTTTGTCCACAGTCCATACACTTAAAGCGTGATTGTATTTTGTCGATACATGTATTGACTAGTAAGGGCTTTTCTGCTATTAGAATATCATCAATGTAAATGCAACAGAAGAGGTTTTTTGCAACAATAATACATGAGTCAAAGTCGGTAACTTTAAGGTTCATGGTTTCGAAGGTTTTGGTTAGTTGTTGGTACCATAGTCGTGGAGATTGCTTAAGTTTATAGATAGCTTTTGTGAGCTTCCAGACCTTTCTTCGTTTTCACTATCCTTCAGAAAGTTCCAGGTAGATTTCCATGTCTATGCTACTATAGAGAAAGGCACTTTTGATGCCAATTTGTCAGAACTTATAACCACGTTTGACAGCTACTCCCAGCAGGAGACTTAGCAATTCTAACCAAGCAACTGGGGTATAGACCTCTTTATAATCTTCACCTGGGGCTTGGCTGGAATCTTTTGTATAGTATCGCACTTTCTGTCATTCAATAGTGCTACCTTTTTTGACTTTAGCCTTATAAATCCATAGTACTGTTAATACCTCTTTACCACTTGGTTTCTCAACTTCCACTCCTACTTCTTATTTTCTTAGTACCTTCATCTCTTCGTCTATGGTATTCTGGCATTCATTTTTCTCCTGTAATTCCAGGGCCTCTCTCTGGGTATTGGAGTCTAGTACATGATACATGAGACCAACAACCTCTGTTTTTGAAGATTCTGGTCTTTATTTCAAAGCTGTTCATCCAGTTCCTCCTTTTTTTTATAGAGAAGCTAAGTCTCATCCTCGGTTAGGCCTTGCAGTTTGCAACCTCCTGCATTTTCTTTATTTGTCATCAAAGAGATGGTATCTTCTTCTCTATTTAAATACAGTTCTCGTTTCGTGCTTTCTGAGTAGGAAATAATTCATACATAGAACAACAAGGTTTTGGTTATACTGAGGAAGAGGGGTCTGGAGGAGGAACTGGTGTAGACTGAAATCTGCCAAGCATAGAGGTATCTGGTAGTAGTACTAGTATATGTGATCATGATGGGATAGATGCCTCATCCTTATCGGTATACTCCAATTCTTCAGAATTGTCTGACTCTTCCCTTTCTTCTCCTTCTATTGTTTGTTGGAGCTATTCAAATGATACCTCTTTTGTCTTTTCAAACCTCACATCCCTTATTTTGATTACAGTATACTGTATAAATATGTAAACACAGTAGATTGTCAGATCTGAAGTGTAGCTGACAAGGTGACCTTCTTCTACTATGTGGTCAAACTTTCCTCGCTTCTCAGCTGAAATATATACCATGACATCGGCGAACCAGGAATAGAGATGACTAATCGCAGGTTTTGTTTCATATAGTCACTCAAATGGTGTTGTCTTTATTGATGAATGCCATCAATGGTTAAAGAGATAAGCTACTATAGAAGAAGCTTTATCCTATAATGATTTTCATTCAGGTAGCAACATGCATCATACTATTGTCATAAGGGTATAGTTTAACCTTTCTGCAACCCCATTTGATTCAGGGTTGTCGACTGGTGATATGGTGTAAATACCTCTTTTTGTGTTTAGAAACTGAGCCATATTTCAATTAAGGTATTCAGTTCCTTGGTCGCTATGTAGCTACTTAACCCAATTTCCAAATTGTGTTTGTATTATTTCCCAGAAGTGCTCTATTGTAACCGGTACGGGTACTAGGTTGTTTTATGTTGGGTTTTACAGTATCGTTTGATACTTGTATTGTTTTGTATGCTATCGGTTGATACACACATTGTTTTATGTTTGGTTTCACAGTATCGTTTGATACTTGTATGGTTTCGTGTGCTATTAGTTGATACACACATTGTTTTATGTTTGGTTTCACAGTATTGGTTGATACTTGAATTGTTTCATGTACTATCGGTTGATACAGACATTGTTTGGCAATATCGTGCATACTAGAGATAAGCGATATGCTATATTTAAAGACCACTGATTTCCGCGATGGAAACAGCAGACTTCGACTGACAGTATTCTTAATATACTTGGTTGAACGGTTACCTTTAATCTCCTATTACACCCTGTTCAAAGCCTCCCTTAGCAAGCAGCGCTCACTTCTTGTTGATCAATAAGCTACCTGCTCCTGTTGTACCGCCACGTGACTAGGGCCTGGCCCGAACACGTTACACTTTTTTTAACCTCAGCAAGTGGTTAAGAAACCTGTGGGGACCTGGTCTGATCAAGCTACGAAAGTCCAACAGTGAAGCTGGCATCAGGGAGCAGTAGAACCAGGAAAGGTTCGGCTCTACCAACAAGACACGATTGAGTCACTAGAGACTCGAAGTGGGAAGCAAGTCCCACAAGAAGGCCTTACCAAGAAAAGGCAACCCAAGAAACCAAAAAGGCCAAACAGCGATTTCTCGATTGAGAAAGCAGAAAGACAACTAGTGCGAGACTTGGCCAAGCAGACCTTTAGCGAATCGACTGACGAATTAGCCAGGGCAGCAACCAGCCTTCCTGGGCTATTTCCCCCCAGCCCTAGTAAAGGAAAAGGACCCACGCAACTACCTAAGAAAGACAGCATACCTGTCATGACATCTAAGATGGAAGACGACAACGAAGAAGCTTCGGACCACTCGGTAGTAAGACAGCCACCAGACAAATCCCCCAGCGACTCTCCAGAAAGCTTGTCAGACGACAGCTCAAGTAACGAGGAGTCTGAACACCATATGTCTGAAGTTGAATCCGCCGGGCGAACAGGACCTAAAATTAAGCTTCCGCTGCCACCCTCATTCTCCGGTGAAAAGGACGACTTGAAGCCTGAAGTATTCGACCGATGGGTAATAACAAGTTCTCAATACCTGGCCCTGCATGGGGTGGACAAAACGAAGGAAGAAAGCGGAATGTACTTTGGAAGCTTCTGTACCAGAAAAGCAGTGGAAGCATACCACCAAGCAATGAACCACTATGAGAGTGGGGAAAAAAATCCGAGGAACGACCCTGATAAAATACTGGAGAGAAAGATTCCAATCCTCGGGAAACACGGAAGAACTATACAAAAAGTTCAAGGATACCCAGCAAGCACGAAATGGCACAACGGAAAGAATAACCTTGGTCGCGACGGATCTCTTAATATATCATGGATGATTGCCTACTGGGACGGTGTCTCTGTATAAGCTGCGACAAAGATTGTATGAGGCAATGCATCCCAGACTATGCTAGGAGGTAGAACCCATGGAGGAGGAGGGTAATTCCTTTGAAAAGATTGTCAAGCGGGCCGAACGGAAGGACGCTATCCTGTATGAAACAGGAGTTTACCGAACCCACATACCATAGCTAAAGAACAGCAAAGGATCATCATCGCGGGAGAATACAAAAAAGAATAAACCATAATGCACGGGTTCAAAGGACAAAAAGGACAAGAAGCAGAAACGACGCGAGGAAGGCTCGTGTTTCGAATGCGGGAAAAAGGGGCACTACGTAAAGGACTGCTATTCCAAAAAAGGAACAGGAAAGGCTGCTAAGCGAGAGGCTAGCACGAACCACATGGAAGCAACCGAATATGACGAAGTGGAAATTAACTTAGTAGAAATAGAAAGCCTCCGAACACAACCAATGTTGGCAGTCAGGCCCCGTGACGCTCTCGAAGGAATGATTCATATCAAAGGCTATCTAGCCAAGGTACTATTCGACACGGGAACAATCGGCTGTGACATAATTAGCGCCACCTTTATCTCTACCCATAGCATCCCTACAGAACCTCTACCCCAACCAACAACAGTCAATATGGCTATGAAAGGATCCCGCTCTTCAAGCTACAAGAAATGTGGGCTGACCATAGCAATCGGGAAAAAGAAATAGACAAATCAGGAGATGTTGGTAAGGAACCTGGCAAAGTATGACGTCCTGATTGGAATGCCATTCCTGACAAGACATAATGCTCTTATCAGGTGTGGGGATACAGCAGTGGAATTTCCCAATGACAAGCTACGTGTGCTATGCAAACCAACAAGTGGGGAATTCCGATCCGCTATGTCAGACACCAACACAACAACATTGTTGGAGGAATACAAGGATGTATTCATGGACAAGGTCCCTGAAACACTACCCCCTGTGCGTAAGATTAGCCACCACATTCGGCTAAAAAACCCAACCGACCTACGAAATCAACCAACATACTTGATCCCAGAAGCCTACAAGGAAAAACTCATGAACTGGATAAACAAGAAATTACGAAGTGGAGTAATTGTACGACAGGAGGTTCCCAGAGCGCCACCTATATTTGTACAATCCAAATCAGATGGAAGGATCCGCCCCCTGGTGGACCTGAAAGTGAGGAACAATAACACGGTCATGGATAGTCCATCGATTCCAAACCAGCAGCAGATCCTTAACCGAATAGGGTAAGTGAAATTCAGGAGTAAGATCGACCTAAGTGATGCATACTTCCAAACACGGGTGGACAAGGACAGTGTTAAGTTGAACTCATTCAAAATCCCATTTGGAGGATTTGTGAGCAAAGTAACACTACAAGTAGACATGAATGCACCAGCAACATTTATGTGGATAATGGAGGACCTCCTAAGCCAATATTTACATCATTTTGTATAGGTATACATAGATGATCTTCTCATATTTTCAGACACATCAGAGGAACACGAGAAACACATACGCCAAGCATGTGATCGACTCAGAAAAGCAAAATTCTATGCGAGCAAAAGGAAGTCAGTACTTTTTGCGGATAAACTGGAAGTATTAGGACACATAGTGGACAGTGAGGGAATCCATGCCTCCCCCCAGAAAATATCATCCATTGCAGGATGGGAGACACCAAAAAACAATTATGAATTTCAACTATTCCTAGGAATTGTGAATTATGTGGCCCAGTTTCTCCCGCACCATACAACACTGATGGCACCATTAACCGACTTAATGGGAAAGACGCAATTCGTATGGACAACGACCCACCAGACCGCATTCGATATGGTTCTAAAGCGAATTATCGATCACCAAGTCATGCGACCAATAGACATACAAAGCGAGGAACCAATTTCGCTGGTTATGGACGCCTCAGACATAGGAGTTGGAGCATGGGTGGGACAGGGACCCACTTATGAGGTGGCACGACCAGCCGCGTTACATAGCAGGAAGTTCACCAACACTCAGATGAACTATAGGACCACTGATAAAGAGGCCTTAGCACTAGTGGAAGCGCTTATTCAGTTCCACAATGTACTAATAGGAAATTCCTTTACAATAGTTACCGACCACCAACCATTAACACACCTACGAACGGCAAACAACCCAAGCAGAAAGCAAGTGAGATGGCTAAGTACCTTGGGAAAATACGGCGCGAAAATAGTCTACCCACCTGAAAGCACAAACTATTTAGCTGATGCCCTTTCCCGGGTATACGAGTGAGAATCAGACTTGAACCCACTCTATGTCCACGATTGTATGAAGGAAGCGGATGACATCTCGGATAATATGGTCTTCGAGCAAGAATCAAACACAATGGAGCCCACGCACGAGTTCTCCCCTACTTCCCCTCCTTTCTCCTACACTGAGTACCCCAACGAGACCCCTATACCTCCCGAAAGCCCCTGCTCAATCACTGCAGGAAACGATTGGGGTGACCAGTATACCCTGCGAAGTACGCTACTGGAAGAACACCAACATAGCGCGTTCCACTACTCACACTGTTACATGTATCATTGCCCGTACCATCAAACCAAGATCAAATTCACGAACAACCACTCTAGATGACGGGGAAAATCGACCCCTCGCCCGCTTAGTGAAGGACCAAGCCCCCCAAGTACAGAAATCGACTCGAGCCCTCCGGAGTCCCCCGAAATCAGTGACTGGGAATGGCAACAAATGGTCGGCGGAAGACCAATTAGTGCAGGAGAAGGGCCATCCACCCTTGCCCAACCGGCGCCCAGATCTTATGCAATTCCGGCACTGCTAAACCCAGAAGCCCCAGCATTCCAAATGCCAGAACCAGAACCAATAGAGAATCTTACAACTGAGACAATAACGGCATTCCAAATACCAGGACCTGATAGCCCACCACTGATTAGAAGAGTGGAACGGCCAGAAAGCCTCAACAATGAGACGATAATCTCCGTGATGCCCCCAATGATGACAGAATATCGGCGCGGGCTATACGATATCTTGGAAGACAACGAGGAGGAAGACCTACCTGAGACAACCAGATGAAGCAAGATAGAAGACGAACGCGACACCTTACAAACAATCAATGAAATGATCGGAATGTTCCGAGCACACATGATCGCAGCATACTGAAAAGAGCCAATTTGGAAAAAGGTCAATGAGAGTATGGACTCCACAGGAGACTTGTCCTCCTACAAGGTTGCAAACAGAATGCTATACGCAAAAACCAGATACAGGGAAGACTGCCTGTATATCCCAAAAGGCCCCACATACCGAAACACGACGTTAAGAGAATATGTCATTAGCCAAATCCACAATAAAGGCCACCACAGTGTTGAACGAAACTTACGGTACACAACTGAGTACCTATTCTGACCTGAAATGCGGAAGGACTTTAGAGCATATGTAACCCAATGCCACACATGCTAGATAAATAAGGAGCCTACAAAATTGCCAGAAGGGAAGGCTCAAACAATTGCCCTGCCGTCGGAACTTTTCGAATCAATAGCCATTGACTTTGCCGGACCTTTCCACAATTCATGGGGATATGACACAATCCTGGTTGCGATGGACAGGTTTTCAGGATTCACGTGGCTCATACCTACAACTAAGCAAATAACAGCAATAACAACCTGGGAACGTCTACACAACAAAAATATTTACACCCCATGGCTACCCAACATCTCTAGTAAGCGATGCGGACCCACGATTTAAGTCACATGTATGGAGACAACAATGCTGATCGTTAGGCATTGAGCATATGAAAGCGGCACCAGGCCATCATGAAACAAATGGACAAGTCGAAAGAAAGATTCGAGAATTGAAGACAGCTCTCCGAAACCTAGTCAATGCAAGACAAAACAATTGGTTTGATGCCATACTAGAGACAGCAGCATACCTGAATGCAGGGTGGTCAGAAACTCTCGGTATGTCACCATATAAGGCTATTTTTGAAAAAAATTACCCACTACTTCCCCTAGTGAACTTCAAGAACTCTGCAGTACCGGCTGCCGACGAATTGTTAAACAGGCACCAAGCAATCCGGAATACGGCATTCAATGTGATTAAATTAGCACTATTTAGAAGCACGAGAATGGCAGCAAAACGACGGAGACACCCTACACTGATAGGAAAGGGTAATCTGTTACTGGTATATGGAAGTTTATTCGCAATGGAGTCGGGACGTAGCAAGAAATTGCAACTGCACTGGCATGGACCATTCAAGATAATTGAATACGACGAGCATACACAAAATTACAGGGTAGAAATGGATGGCAGAATGTACAAAAACTGAGAAGCGACATTCTATGCATCCACCGTGAAAAGATACCTCCCTAACGACGATATCTCCTTCTCTGGGAGGAGCCACGCAAAACCACCCTCGATCGTGGTTAACGAGAAGCCGGAATGGGAAGTGGAAACAATACAAGACCATAGATGAGAATATGACTGTGCTCAATTCCTAGTGAAATGGGTGGGATACCCGGAAACAGAAAATAGCTGGGAACCCATTGAAGGATTGGAAAATGTGATGGAATTGGTTAAGCAATGGTGGGAAGACAACAGGCCAGAGGACGAGTTACCCCCTACGATAAACCATGTGATGGTGGCGTGAAGCCCAACCCTACCAGAAATCCAACACATGCGCCCAGACACGGACCAAAGGATACAGGATGGATTCTGGTCAGCCCACTTTGAAAGCGATTTTGAAAGCAGCGAAGATGAAAATCGGGTAATGGAAGATGAAGCAGCATACCTAGCCCAGCTGGCCGAGGCTGAGTACTGGCAATAGCGAAAGGAAAAAACACACCATCCAACAAGCCTTACGATGTCAAACAATGAGCAAGTGCCTTGGAGACTGTGCTATCAGCTAATGGGACTGTTGGTGAACCGTGATATTATCCCTAGACGATACCTTACACACTGACTATTCGTACATATCTGCAACAAATGCTTCGAAATAACAA
>PYWC01000024.1:592121-639751 GCA_003182015.1 Tuber magnatum | reverse complement strand
AAGACTTTCGCCGACCTGCACGAGGAGGGCGGTAATGGGCCCGCCGCCGAGAAGGAGATGGACCTGGCGAATAACGCTTCCGGAAGGCGGTTCGGGGAGGAAGCCAAGAACGGGGGTGGGGATGACGGGGATAAGTATGCGAGGGCTCTGAAGGAGTGCAAGCATGCGGCGAATTCGGGGGGTTTGAAGGTTCTTGGGTGATTCTCTGCGTTTGTCCGGGAGGCGCGCTTTGGACTGTCTTTACCGATGGATGGAGATGCTGGATTGGTGGAGTGGGAGAGGGTGATGCTTTTGTTTCTTTATTTCGGGAGTTTTTTAGTGTACTTGCCCTTTCCTACTTTACTGTTGCGGTTTGGAGAATGAGAACATGAAATCAGTCGTTCAAATTACCCCATTAGTGAGCAAATTTGCCGAGTGATCTTGGGTGAAGGTTATTGAGTGGAAACTGGGATGACAAGTGCGTGATAAGCCGAGCCCAAAATTTCCGGCGCGCACGGGAAGGCGCATGCGAAGGAGCTACAGTATCCCGTCGGATAACCGTCCCAAAGTGGATTTCCGTCACATCCATCCTAGATATCTATTGCAGGCTCCACAAGAACAAAATAACTAAAGCTAATGAACATACGGGAGAAAAGGGGATCCATCAACAAGGCAATGCGATAATTAACACTAAACACCACCCTCCCGATAAGATACAAGCCGCAGTGTATAGTACTGTTCTACTCACAGCCCAACATCGCTTGCCAGATATGACTTCCCTATCCAATTCCACTCCAAACACGGATAAATATCATAACCGGACACCTTGTCAGGGAGCCGCCACCATACCGGCGAATACCACTCCGCAGCTGGAACGTATCGAAAAGGGGTAATCCATGGGTGATAGAAAACAGTCACCGTGCATCACACGTAGTGGCTCCGTTAACTATCCTTCCTCCTTGCAAGCTATTACTGCACGCCAACATTCCTTCCATTCATATATGGCAAGGAAATAACTAGAAATGATCTTCTCCTTTCTTTCTCTTTCGTGTTTTGTGTCCCAACCGGCATCCAAAATAGCAACCAGAAATTCCGAACGCCTCACGGGCCCTCGGGCGCGAATATCTAGCTCGGCCTATGAGCAGTGTATCTCCCCTCTCCCCCTCCTCCCCCCCCACAAAAGAAAAAGGAAAAGGAACAAAAAACAGTCTGTATGAATGGCTGCAATCACGCGGGTGAAAAACATATATCAACATATATAATAAGATCCATCAAATACAATACTCCAATAATCCCAGCAACTTCCAAGCCTTCCGCTCAGGCCACAACCCGCCAGAGAACCCCATTAACCGTGCCAAGGTTCCCGCCACTTTTAAAGACACTAGGCGATTTGCAAAGTTTGACGGCACTCCTACGGAGTGCCGGACAGCTCAACGTGACTTTTATTAAACTATAGTGGAAACATTTATGATTGAATGCACAACATCAAGAAACAAATGTTTCTGAATCTTTTGTTTCTTATTTCTCTCTTTCACAGCCTTTCACGTTTCCTTAGAAATTTCTTTCCATTGCTTCTTGGCCTTGTTTTCAGTAGCCTTAGTCACAATATCAAGTGAGCGCGGAACCTTCTGAATCTCTTTTTCAATACTATCTGGTTCTTCCTGACATACCATTGTAACGACCCAGCATACCTGAGCTATGGCAGCCGGAACCTACACCCATACAGGTAGCCAGGAGGCGAGCTGGTAGGAACCGGCAGGCAAGATAGTACTTAATCTATGGAGACCCAATGGCCCGAGCTCAGAGATGAACAGAATCAGCGGGCCAGATACTAAGGTATCTGGGCATACCTGGGAGTGGTGTCAGCGTACTTAGGGACCTCTGAAGGGGCAGATAGTCAGCTAGGCCGGGTAACGGGAGAAAGTTCAGAAGTGTCTATCTCCGGTGAAGGAGTAGACAGTGTAACAGGGAAAAGTCATCTTGTCCACTGGACAAGGTTACCCTACCCTCAGGCTCAGGTTGCCCTGCCATGAGGCTCCGGTTACCCTGTCCAAAGTTCTGACTTACCCTACCTTTCAATACGAAGTCCCTCCAGGAGTTGGGAAAAAATGATTGGAATGTGTGTTATGCGAAGCCGTGCATGATACAGGAATCTGGGGTTCTGGGAGATGCTATTGGGTGAGCTACACAGCTCCGAAGAAGCTGTAAATTGGAGACATTATTTCTATCATATCCCTCCGGCCCCACCTTGAGGCCCGGACGTCATGGGCAAACAGTTGTGTAGTTGTGCGCAGTCTAGCAAAGAGGAATCTTTGCAGACCTGCTTACGACACCATATATGTCGCTGCTGTCCAGTCGACTGTAAGCTGTTTGCAGGATATATAAGGGGGCATAAGGTAGAAGGTGGAGTACCTCCTCCAAGTTGTTTGGAGTAAAACGGACCAAAGCTGGTGGAGTTAACCAGTGTTAACCGTGGGGGTCCCAAAGGTAGTCCCGGGTGGTGCCAGGGTGACTGGGAGAGTTTTAGACCTACCAAGCCCGAAAGTGTTCCCAATGCTTAGGCTCTGAAAGAGCAGTGCAGAGACACTAAAAGCATGATTCCTACCCCAGGTAAGGTAGATCCGAGGTAGTGGTTATGGGTAGCGCCCATTGGATCACTACCGGACTATCATATCCTACGGACGACATTGGAAGCCCGCCACTCGTAAACAGTAGATAGATAAACCACTCACGGTAGCTTTCAGACCCAAGTAGAGATCAATGCATATGGGAAGGGTGTCATAGATAGTCCAGTTCATCAGGTGTCTTGACTGTTAGCCACTGGCAAGACAGCGATGCTATGAAGCTTTCACTCTGGTGGGCAAGATGGGAATCCACTACAGAAACGATAACCGCATAAGGTGAATGCTGACTAGAGTGTGTTGACACATGCATGCCTGAAGGGGGTGCCAGGAGACGTGTTGGACCACCCTTAGCGGAGAAGAGTGTGCTCGAATGGTTGCAGTAAACTAATGGCAGAGTTTCTGGCATAAGATAAAACTACCTGAAAGTCTATGCGAGAACTCTCCTACTCCAACAATCAATCCTCTCAAGACCTTAATTGAGTGAAGCGTCAGGCTTAACGATATTAATTTTTACCATTTACTTTCCTCTTACATTGTGTGACCATCTGGCGATAAGTGAAGTTGTTCGGTGCAGTCACACCCTTGGGATCCATCTTCCTAGGGGAGCCCCCATTACAGTATGTCGATAAGTCAGCTCCCCACTTAACTCCCCTCCAGCTTAATTGCTTCCAATTTTCGGCACTGACCTTGCCTGAATACTAGTAACCTTGTCTAGAATGGGTAGCCCAGGGTGGAAGGAGCAATGGCTAGTACCGAACTTCGAAGCAGAATAGAATCCAACCCAGATTGAGACCTTGACCTTGATAAGGACACCGCCAATACGTTTCGTGCATTGGTCTTTGCAGATGTTTGCGGTATTGACTGGGACGGCCACCAGCTGCTGCTGGAGGCCACCCCTATTCAGTTACCTGTTGCATGTCTTGATCGTCTGATTACCGACTCTCGCACTGCAGTGCTCCCATTTTTCCAAGACCCTACCCTTGTCCACAACATGACCCCTCCCCCGCTGGAAGGGGTTCCCTTTAGCGAGTTCTCCCATGGGTTCGTCGAGCCTTACATCTTCCCGGAGGTATCTGTTAGGCAGTAGCCGACTCTAAGAACAAGCGAGTCTGGACTAAGGCCCGATACGTGACGAAGTGATTTCTAGGAAGGCTCACTTAGAATGTCAAGAGGAAATGGTAGTTTGTATCGTAGAACGAATATATTGATAACATCTCTTCTCCGTCGCTGATCATCTATAAAGCGTAGGAGGCACCTCGATATTTATATTCCGCGTCTGGGCGTTCGCGGCCTATCTATTTCTCCCACTTTTCCCGCGTGCGAACGTCATAGACCCTGAAAACCTTTACCCCACTTGACTCTGATTTCCCCGAGCAGCGGGGAGGGTGTCCTACCCTTCTCCTCGCTACCTCAGTGCTAATCATAGCCACTGGAACCCCTTCACCATGGCAAGCGGCTACTGGTCCTTTCTCTGCATACGGAGTGATCAGCTCCGACGACAGACTTATCAATGTAGGTGGATTTCTCATCCGTCTGCATCAACCTGCAGGACACATGCACCTATCTTATCGCACCAATAGCTGTCAGGCCTCGTGAAGCTCAGTATTGATTTCTTCATGCGGCAGGTCCTCAACTGACTCTACCTTGTCATGCTTCTGGGTATGGGTGAATGATCGTCTCTTGGGCGTCGTTCCCTCATCAGGATTTTCCTCCGCATTCCTCCACCAACGGACTTGAAATTCGGTCTTACTGCCCTCATGGCAGCCGGGGACTCCTATCAGAGTAGCCGACCTCCCCCCGGTTGGCATCCATCCGTTGGCGCAGCTGAGGGATCTTTGCATGCGTTTCTCTCCACAACCAACCAAACGATTTAGTTCATTCAACCTTGTCAGGATAGCCGAGAGTCCTCTCTTGAGGATTCTGCGAAAAGCCCTCGGTCGGCGACCTTCGGTGGTGGCATAAATGAGGGTTTCGTGCCGATGTCATATTGGTAGAATTTAACTCATTCTCCAAATACTCCGGTGGACCCTGGGATCGAACACGTGACCTTTTGCCCATGATCACATGATATGCGCATTACGCTATACCAGTTCGTCTTATGTGTAACAGTATCCAAGTCGATTGAGGAAGCGAAGCGGGAACTGACGAACTGGAACACCCAGCAGTGGGAGGTGTTCTGAACACAGATCACTACGGCAGCGGTGGAATGCATGATACTGCAGCAGAAGGCATACTTGCGGATGATAAGGGATCAGCACGCACTGAAGACTCAGATGGCAGCATTGGAAAAGGCTTTTGAAGGAGGGTATAGTATTGATGCTGAGAATGATATACTGAAGCTAGAGGCCGCACTCCCACTCCCGCTTGTCCATACCAAGCCCGAGAACTTGGGCATGGAATTGGGCATGAGAGCCAGAGACGACCAATGGAGAGCGTACCTGAGCCCAATCGGTATACGGACGTTAGAAAGCCTGAAAGGTGACAGCTACAGCTATACCTCCTCCTTCTCAAGAACATCTACAGGCTCCCTGTCGGTCCCCCTCTCAATCGCCCGCAGTCATTCAGGCAGCCCTACAGTCAGGCCAACTGATGGACGTCGAGTAAGAAAAAGGACATCCAAGCAAAAGGGCATTACGGCCCTGGATACGCCTGACCCTATTCCTCGACCGACCCCGGCTCCTATTATTCTGCCCACAACACCGTCAGTTGCAACCCCTATACCCTCCACCGCCGCTCCAAGACCTACACCCCTACCAGTTTCACTGCCCACTCCTGCTACTTTTCCTGCCGCAGCCTTCCCACCCGCAGTATTGGCTACCCCAGGGTTCTAGCCACTGCGAGCGGCGTCACCTGGATTCTTTGTACAGGTAAGACGCCAGGAAGAACGAATACCTATGGCTCCATCATGGGGGACTCCCATCCCCAGACCCGGGAGACCCGCTCGCTCTGTTCCTTGGGCACTGGTCATTCTCGCGGCACCCTCAAAACCAAGTCTTCCCTCCGGTCTCCCCACCATCACAAGTGGCAATTCGGACAGCCAAGATGAGTTCTGTCTGTCAGGTTGTAAGTCAGAAGAAACCCGAATGGGGTGGATTCAGTACCACTTCTACGGGTGTAGGAAGGGACCATGGACCCCGGTGAGGCATAGAAGAAGGCAAAAGGAAGGAGATGGACGACCAACATGTGGGTATTGTGGGTCATAGAGGCATGCTGGCCCCGCGATGCAACCGCTGAGTTGTCCAGAGTTGCAGTCATTTCTGTGGATAACATAGGCGGCGCCTAACTCAACTCCCGAGAGTGGGTGATGCCCAGTTCCACCACGGGCATCAGGACCATCAGGGGCTAACCCCCCAGAGGATGGCAACCAGGATGGCCAGGAGGAACGGTTTGATCGGTATGATAGACCCCTGGAATCCCAAGGCGGGGATACCGGAGGTAGTAGGGACGGGAATGCACCACCCGGAGGTGGTACGGTGGGATCAGGTAGAGATCCAGGGGAGTCTGACCATGACAGCACAGATAATGAGGACGATGGAGATTCTCTCGCAGATTTGACCCCCTTCCTCAGTGCCTGCAAGGATGACTAGAGTAACGAGAAGAAACAACGGTAGGATCGCTGGGCCAAGAGGCTAGCAAAAGTCCTGAGGGGTACTGGTTCGGCTTCCAGTCCTATACTGAGACATCGGCAGAAGACGCCGGAAAAGCTGAGTGGTATCCCTCTATTCAATGGCAACGTTACTGAACTCGCGAGCTTCTTGACCTTAGTAGAGGTCAAATTCAAATACTTTATAGATTGAAAGTTAACCGACATGGATAAGGTCAACTTAGTGATCCCCCTTCTTGAAGACTCAGCCCGGGCATGGTATCTGGGGTTGCATGGGCACATTAACAAGGAAGCTGCCAAGCACACTAGTGTTCCCGTAAAGGACAGCAACCCCTAACGGACATGGAAAGGGTTCCGAGAACGGCTGGAATAGATTTTGGCGGAGACCAGGCCGAGTGAGATCGATCCCTTCTCGAGTGGCAAGACCTTGTGATGAAGCCACATCACATCGATGAGTACCTGGACCAGATAATAGATTATATGTATAAGCTTAGCTATACAGATCCAGGGCAGGTACGAGTCAAGGTTTGATCAGGCATCATGCAAGAAGTTCGGAATGCGTGAGTACATAAGGAGCCACATCCGACCGACCTGAACGAGTACCTTGATCTTCTCCAGAAGGTCGGGCACACACTGGAGCACAACAACCAGTTCAGTAACTGCATCATCCACCCCACCCCCTGGTCTCAGCCTGCAGATAAGAAGGAGGATAGATCCTCGACATCTGGAAGGTTTAAGAAGAAGGAAAAAGGTTCGGGCAGACAGAACCAGAGGTCTGCCAAACCTACTAATTTCAACGCAGGGAAACTGGCAAAGCCGGCGACTTCTGAGTATGCAATAGCATATAAGGAAATCCCGTCGACTTTGACCGAATGCCGGAGGAAGCACAACCAGTACATCAAGTGCAGGCAAATGGGTCACTTCTGGAGAAAGTGTACTGGGACGGCCCCAGTCATTAGTTCATCCAAACAGGCTCGTGGGTTGAAATGGTCAGCCCCGGTAACCGAGCCCACAGGAATGGACAAGCAGGTAAAGCGTATTGAAGCGCCCAGTCCGGCTTCCTTGTCAAAGATACTTGAAGTCCACCAGGCGTCACCTCAGATCATGGAGGTTGATACTAACGGCTCGGAATAGGTAAGAACCCATTCTGCTTAAGGTGTAATCTTATTAACCCATATCCATAGACCCCAGAGAGATGGATGGACAGGAGCCATGGAGGTGGCTTCGGGGATGGGTAAGTACCTCTCTACTGCATAAACGACCCTGATACTGACTACACCCAGGTGGTATGGGCAGGTAGATGTTGCGGGCCGTGCACGGTGGACTGGGCTATCTCTCCTTTGTTGGGTTTCTGGTTATTTCCTTTGTTCTAGTTATACGTATTTCTTCCCAGATTTTCTTTACTGGATGGGCAAGTCGTAGGATATTATTTTGGTTCAGGCTGGGTGAGGTCGTGGTAGAGGAGACACACGACATTGGGGAAGCAAGGATGCTTCTCTTGGAACTGGTCTGACAGCGGACTTCTATCCACCTTGGGCAAAATTGTTATGTTTAGTACAAGCGGAATTGGTTCAGGCTAGACTTGATCAAATAAACAGTGTTATTTCCAAGTTTACTGGAGGAGGGTTTAGTACCCAAAATCATGCTGGCATGATAGTAGACACCCTAGCTATTGATAAAGATGAATCCCAATCCCTTATCGTTTACTGACCCATTGTGGCCGCTCTTGTGTCGAAAGACAAGAGACTAAAGGATTCACTAAGCCAAGATGACTAAGTCCCCAAGAAAAGCGCGGAGGCAGAAGTGTGACAACTTGCCTCATTATACCAAGTCTATCCACCTCTGGGTAAAGTTAGACTAGAAGATAGGAGCTAGACAGGAAAGCGTGGAAGCACTCCTGCTACTCGATAGTGGAGCTACTGGGCCGGTGCTTTGTAGCCGATGGGTTAAGCACACTCAGGCACCTTGTGTACGACAAAAGGTACAGGGGCCGATAAGCAATGCAAGCTGTAATCACATACCGGGGTCAGGTCTGTACTATACCAAATCATTGGAGATGAAAATAGGCGACTACCATAATGAGATGCACTTTGAAGTCGCGGATATGCCTGACACTAAGGTGGATGGGTACCTACCTATGTCTTGGGTGAAGGACCATAACCCAGACATAGATTGGAAGACTAGATCACTAACGTGGCACTCAGATTTCTGCAAGGCTAATTGCCTAGCAGAGCAGCGGCGGTTAGTATTCATGACCGATGAAGAGTTACTAGCCAAAGATCCTAGTAATGTGTACCTGTTGGGAATTGTTCAATTCTCCAATAAGGAAGGTGCCGACATTACGGTTAAGCTACTCCACGAGTATAAGGACTATGGGGATATCTTCAGTCAAGAACGGATTGAGGCGCTGCCGGAGCACTCAAAGTATGACCACACAATCAAGTTGCAACCGGGGACCCAACCTCCATTTGGGCCTATTTATCCATTATCGGAAGAGGAGCTTAAGGCACTCCGGGGATATTTCAATGAAATGCTGCGAACAGGAATGCTATGGCGATCCAGTTCCTCAGCAGCAGCCCCTATCCTCTTCATGCCAAAACTAGATGGTACACTAAGATTGGTAATAGATTACCAAGAGCTGAACAAAATCACGGTTAAGAGTAAGTACCCTCTACCATTGATGAACAAACTGTGGGATAGGTTAGGAAAAGCAGTTTCGTTCACTAAGTTGGACTTAAAGAATGGCTACTACCTTCGGAGGATGGCAGAAGGCGAGAAATGGAAGACAGCCTTCCACTGCAGATATGGACTATATGAATCCACTGTCATGCCATTTGGATTATGTAACACCCCAGCAACTTTCCAGAGCATGATAAATAAGGTCTTTCAGGACGTCATGGATGAAGAAGTCATTGCGTATATGGATGACATCCTGTTCTACTCCGAAACTGTGCAAGAGCATGTCGCAATGGTGAGACATGTGATGGAGAAATTGCGGAAAGCCAGACTCTGTGTAAGCCTGAAGAAGTCCAGTTTCCACCGATGGGAGGTTGAATTCCGCGGATACAAGATCTCCAATATGGGGATCTCTATATTGTCGGAAAAGGTGCAAACAATCAGGGATTGGGCACCTCCAACATGCGTCGTCAACCTTCAAAGCTTTATGGGCTTTGCCAACTTCTATCATCAGTTCATAGAAGGTTTCAGCAAGATAGCGAAACCTCTGACACACTTGACAAAGAAGGATGTCTAATGGGAATGGACACCTGCGTGTGAACAGGCCTTCAACCATTTGAAGGAGGCATTTATGCCTAAACCTATCCTAGCACATTTTGACCCTGAACGGTCAACCCGGCTGGAAACCGACGCTAGTGACTTTGCATTAGGAGCTGTTCTCTCCCAATTCTGTGAAGATGAGAGATGGCATCCAGTGGCCTACCATAGTCGGAATTTTCACCCAGCAGAGATTAATTATGATGTCCATGACAAGAAAATGACTGCCATCGTGGCGGCATTCAAAGAATGGGATCATCTGCTACACTTGGTAATGGACCAATTGGTGATCTATACAGATCATAAGAATTGAGAGTACTTTAATAGTACCAAGGTCCTCAACTGAAGGCAACACCGCTGGGCTGTGTTCCTGTAACCATTTAACTTCAAGGTGGTTTACTGAGAAGGATGGTTGAATGAGAAGGGAGATGCTTTGTGGAGGCATACGGACTACCGCCCTGAAGGGGGGAGTGATTTTCCGCCATAGTCGTTTTTTCACCCTGCAGAGTGGGTTGGGAGCCAGGAATGGGACATCTTGCAACCACAAGTGTTGCAGGTGTGCCAAGGATTTCGGCTCCAGTCTTCCTTTTTGGATAAGCTACGAGTAGTGATACAGGAACACCAGAAATACTTAAGAATCCAGAAGGCAATGGCTGCCACTGACAAAAAGGTCGACTGACACTTCACAATGGAAAAGGACTTACTCCGGTACAAGAACAGGTGGTATGTTCCCAAGGGTCTGAATCTGAAGCAGACAATTATGGAGGCTGAACATGACTCCCAAATCACGGGACACTTCGGAACTTACAAGACTAGTGGCAGGGTTAGGGCTAACTTCAGTTGGCCTAAGATGAACGAGCACATCACCGACTACGTGTGGATATGTGATGCATGCCAAAGGAATAAGTCCATCATGCACAAGAGGTTTGGTCTGCTGGAACCTATTGATGTTCCTATAGGACTGTGGACAGAGATTTCAATAGACTTCATTGTAGCACTGCCAGAGTCCGAAGGGTATACCAAGATCTGGGTCATAGTGGACAGATTCTCGAAAATGGCACGTTTCGTATCCCTGACTACTGAGGTACCGATCAAAGACTTGCCTTGATATTCCTGAAGGAAGTTTGGCGCCTTCATGGACTCCCAGAGTCAATCATCTCTGACCGAGATAGTCGATTCACATCCAAGTTCTGGATCAGTCTTATGCACTTGTTGCAAGTAAAACTAAACCTCACAACTGCATTCCACCCTGAGACCGAGGGGCAAACCAAGAGGGTCAATCAGACACTGGAGGAGTACTTGCGTAGCTACTGTTCCTACCAACAGAATGATTGGGTTTCGCTACTACCCCTTGCGGAGTATGCGCACAACACCTCCACATCAGAATCCAGCAGGTTGTCACCAGTTGAGACCAATTATGGGTTCAACCCACAGACAAACTGGTCGGGTGTCGTGTCTGATAATCAAGGAATACACCCTAGCATTGAGATCTTGGTTAAGGAATGGGAAGGAACCTGACAAGAGATTCGAGAAACAATACAAAGGGCACAGGAAAGGTAACGAAAATGGCATGACAAGAAAAGGTTGCCATCATCAGACTATGTTACCTGAGAGGACATGGCCACTGGGTGGGCAAAGAAAGCAGACCGTGTGATGTTAAATCGTGAGAACATCTGCATGAAACGTCCAATAGAGAGGCTGGACCACCGCATGTCTGGCCGTTCTCTGGTCAAACGTCAGGTAGGTACCCAAGCATATGAACTCCAGCTGCCCACCAGATGGAGAATCCACCCAGTTTTCAATGTCACGTTGCTCGAACCATATCGTGAGGATCCGGGATCAGGGAGGATCAAAGAGGTCTCTATCCTGGAACTTGTGGACAATCAGCCAAGTTGCGTTATTGAAGTTGTTGTGGATAGTCGATGCTTCGGTGGAGCAAAGGCAAAGTTTCCATCGTGCTTTGTCCAGTGCCTGGTTTCATGGGAAAGCTATCGGGCTGAGGAGAATTCATGGGAGCCCTATGAGATGCTAGAAGGGACAGGCTTACAGGCCATCTTGGATTTCCACCAAAGATATCCGTCCAAGCCCAGGGACCATAGGGTCTTGGGGGAATCGAGTCGTGGAAATAAGAGAGGATACTAATGGTCCAGGATGGACTGTAGAGAAGAGGGGAGTGATATAACGACCCAGCATACATGAGCTATGGCAGCTGGAACCTACATCCATACAGGTAGCCAGGAGGTGAACTGGTAGGAACTGGCAAGCAAGGTAGTACTTGACCTATAGAGACCCGATGTCCCATGCTCTGAGATAAACAGAATCACCTGGCCAGATACTAAGGTACCTGGGCACACCTGGGAGTGGTGTCAGCATACTTATAGACCTCTGAAGGGGCAGTTACTCGGCTAGGCCAGGTCACTGGTGAAAGGTCAGAAGTGTCGATCTCCAGTGAAGGAGTAGACAGGGTAACAGGGAAAAGTTATCTTGTCTACCGGACAAGGTTACCCTACCCTTAGGCTCAGGTTACCCTACCATGAGACTCCAGTTACCCTGTCCAAAGTTCTGCGTTACCCTACCTTTCAATATGAAGTCCCTCCGGGAGTTCGGGAAAAATGACTGGAATGTTTGTCGTGCAAAGGCATGCATAATACTGAAATCTGGGGTTCTGGGAGGTGCTATTGGGCGAGCTACGCCGCTCCGAAGAAGCTATAAATTGGAGACATTATTCCTATCATACCCCTCCGGCCCAGCCTTGAGGCCTGGATGTCATGGGCAAACGGTTGTGTAGTTGTGCGCAGTCTAGCAAAGAGGAATATTTGGAGACCGGCTTGCAACACCATATACGTCGCTGCCATTTGGTCGACCATAAGCTGTTTGCAGGATATATCAGGAGGCATAGGGTGGAAGGTGGAGTACCTCCTCCAAGTTGTTTGGAGTAAAACAGACCAAAACCAACTGGGTTAAGTAGTGTTAACTGTGGGGGTCCCAAAGGTAGTCCCAGGTAGCACAGGGGCGACTGGGAGAGTTTTACACCTACCAAGCCGGAAAGTGTCCCCAATGCCATAGGCTCTGAAAGGGAAGTGCTGAGATACTAAAAGCATGATTCCTACCTCAGGTAAGATAGATCTGAGGTAGTGGTCATGGGTATCACTCCTTGGATCACTCCTGGACTATGGTATCCCGCGGAAGACACTGGATGCCTACAACTTGTAAATAGTAGATAGATAAACCACTCACAGTAGCTTCCGGAGCCAAGTAGAGATCAATGCATATAGGAAGGGTGTCATAGATAGTCCAGTCCATCAGGTGTCTTGACTGTTAGCTGCTGGCAAGACACCGATGCCAAGAGGTTTTCACTCCGGCAGGCAAAATGGAAATGCACCGCAGAAACGATAACCACATAAGGTGAATGCCGACTAGAGTGTGTCAACACATGCATGCCTGAAGGGGGTGCCAGGAGACGTGTCGGACCACCCTTAGCGGAGAAGAGTGTGCTCCAATGGTTGGAGTAAACTGATGGGGGAGTTTCTGGTATAAGATAAAACTACCTGAAAGTCTATGCGAGAACTCTCCTACTCCAAGAATCAATCCTCTCGAGACCTTAATTGAGTGAAGCATTAGGCTTAATGATATTAAGTTTTACCATTTACTTTACTCTTACATTGTGTGTCCATTTGGCAATAAGTGAAGTTGTTCGGTACAGTCGCACCCTTGGGATCCATCTTCCTAGGGGAGCCCCCGCTACAACCATTGCCTGAGCTTCATCAGCATACATAGTACCACCCTTTCAGAGTGGGCTACAGCTACATCTCCTCCATGTCACACAAGCAAGTTTCCCTCCTTTGGTATTGGTAAGATTCTCCACCACCTGTGCTCCATAGTGTACCTGAGCCAAGCTGCCCTTAATAAACTTCCAAATACTCTTATTGGCAAAGGGAGAGAGTTCACCAAGGTCCAACTAGAGGAAATCTGCATGTAACTTTAGCATTCGTACTGTTTGAGGTGTTTTGAGTATAGTTTCTGGTAGTGTCGGAGGAGTTGTCAGTTGAGTAGAGGTTGCGGGTTCATACTCAATCAACTTTTCAAGCACAAGGACAGAGTTGTATGAAATCAGTCCCATCTTCTTGAATGTGGATAGAATAGTTGTAGGCTTGAAGGTTAAGGAACGAATTGAATTCAAAGCCTTTAAAATTCAACCTTATCAAACTCAGAACATTCACTTCATATGGGCAAGTCAATAGCTTGAGCATGGTAGTGCTTATATAGCTAAAATACAACAATATCTAAAGGCTAAAGTAGATGGGTGCAATGAGGAGAAAAGCAAAAAAGTACAATTTTGTAATCCTCACAAAAACATATAAACTCTCTGATGCAGTATGAATCATGCCCATTAAGGAGAAGCAGTCACCAGACTCCTTGTTGATAGTGGCAGAAATAACTTTCCAAATGTTCTAGTTAGTCTATAGTTTGTATATTATTTGAGTAGCCTGACCCTGTAACCCTAACCAAGAAATTGCTAGAAAGACCTGTTTGAAGATAGCAATCTTCTATATAAAGTACACTACAAATGATTAACATTAGAGGAAGGACATCACTATCACTACTAATAGTTTTAATAACTATAACAAGTTCTCAATTGCTCGAACTTGCAATATATAATAAATGAGTCTCCTCATAAGTAACAACCCATTAGTCTTTCCCAATATCAATCTGAAAACCTATTTCATCAAAATTATAAGTATCAGTAACCAGGATCTCCTTCTCTTTTCTTACTACCTAGTACCACTAAAACCAATCATGAAGCTCATTACTCTAGTAGCCTCTTTTACGATTAACATCTAATGTCTTCTGCTTTCAAATCTTGTATTCTGGGTGCTGGACAAGAAACTATCAAATCCATCTATTACTGGCAATTGAAACAGAGGTTCCCAGGTCTGTATGTGAATAGGTGAGGATTGAATTTGCGTATTTACTAATATGGTGATATCAAGGTAGAATTCTAATGCTATCAAGTCTATTCAAGTACTAATATAAACCTAGCTCTTGGTCCTTTGTAAGTTTCCAATTTGGTGCAACTCATTTATGTTAAGATTTACAACCTTTCTATCATGTATGAAAACACTTCTTTGGCAACTGAAACCCCTATACAACACTAGCTATATTTGGATTTACCTTTACATTCAGCTTCTCAATCACTGGTTGTATTCATACTTTAATATCAGAGTAGCCTTCAGCAGACATAGTGTGGTTGTAGTATGCATATACGATATTGGAATATCTGAAACTCTGATGTGCTAGGAAGAGTCACATCGAACTGTCTATCATGTTAAGCTGTCTGGCACTGCTACAAAGTACCATCAAACTTTGCAAGTCATCTAGCATTTTTCAAAGTAACAGAAAACTTAGTGTAGTTACTATATTATCCTCTATTTTCTGTTTTTTTTGCCAAGCAGATAGTATTAAAAATACACAAGTACTTAACTCAGAATAGATTAGTAAAGTACTAGGATATATCATTTCATAGTTTAGATTACAACTAATTAATATCTCCAAATACCGCACCCCCACCTGCAACCACAGCACTACCACTATGCCTCCCCAGCAAACTAGCCATGTCTCAGACTATGAGAAAGAGCAAATTGTTGCTTTAAGGCAAAAGAGGTGCTCTTTTTCCAAAATTGGAAAGCTTTTAAACTGTCCTGAAAGTACTGTCAGAAGTCTTTTCAATTACTATTACAAGAGCAGTGATATGAAAAACCTCCCAACACCTGGAAGAAATAAAATTATTATGACCAGAACCTGCTGCTGCCTTGTCAGGGAGTCTAAGAAAGCATACTGCTAGACTTTATCCAAATTGAATAATGAAGTTGTATCTCATGCCTCTACTAAGATAGTTCAGAGATCTTTAGTATCTGTCAATATAAAGAAGTGAAGAGCAAGGAAGAGAGCACATCTGAAGAAAGAGTATACTGCCAAAAGATTAGCTTCTGCAATGGAGTATAAGAATTAGTTAATAGCGGATTTTGAAAGGGTGATCTTTAGTGATAAATGTTCAGTATAAAAGTCTAAAGATCTAAGAAGTATTTGGGTCTTGAAAATAACTGAGGAAAAATTGTACAAGGAACATATTGAGGGTGGAACAAAGGGGTTAGGAATAAAGCTAATAGTTTGGGCTTGTATTTGGAGTAAAAATAAGGGTCTTCTGATTCCTATTTTTGAGAAGAGTATAAATAAATTTGTATATATTGGGATTTTGGAGGATGGTTCTCTTGATACTTTGCAGGAAGTGGAGGACACAGTTAGAGATCCTATCTTTTAGCAAGAGGGTACAAAGATATATACCGCAAAATATACTATAACTTGGTTTGAGGAAAACAACATACAGGTAATAGAATAACAACTCAATTCATCTGATCTTAACCCTATAGAGCACTGTTGGAAAAGGTTAAAGGAAAAGCTATATTAGTACTTTTCTGAGATTCAAAAGACTAAAAGTGGTCCAGATACTGTTAGAAGATATTTAACAGATACTCTCAATATAGTTTGAACTCAGGATATTGAAAGAGAGTTTTTGGAAAGCTTGTATGAGTCCATATCTAGAACAGTAGCTGCTGTGTTGAGAGCAAAGGGATGGTATACAAAGTATCAATTTTTTTGTTCTGTAATTTTATATAAAGATTCTGTTATATTTATTTATTATCTATCTCAATTTTCATTACTCTCTAAATTGTTATCATTGTATGAATGGGAATTTTATAACAGCCAGGAGGTGGCCATTGTAGCTGTCTGCAAAACAATTTGTCCTGATACTTTACAATGTTTCATCTAATCTTATTTGGAATAATATTCCAATCTAGTAAGTTTCCTCCAACTTTCTTGAAAAACAACTTCTTTCTTACCTAATTATACATCTTATGCTGAGAACTATAGTAGAAAACAGAGGCTTGACTCTTAAGTAGATAGCTGGGATATTTTAGCTTTTGGAGCAGAATTACATAATATTCAAAAATACCAAAAACTTAAACTTACTAATACCAACTAAAGGAATATTAAAAATCTATAGTTTTATTAAGTTTCTGCTAATGAAAAATACCTTCCCAAATTGATTTTGGTTTTGGTCCTCAATATATTTTAATTGATAAGAATTGAGTAGCAGAGATAAATATCTTCTCCACAATAAGTAAAAGGACAATTAAAAAAATTAAGAGAAAAAAAACTCAAATTTAGAAACTCAGTCAATACCTTCAAGACTCTCTCTAATCTGTTTCTTATATTAGAAATCTATTTAATATTTTTTAATCTATTAACTTAGAATTCTCCAAGTTATACTACTTAGCTATGAGCTTATAAAAAAATGATTAAAAGAGGACTTATAATATTAATATCAAAATTTAAACCAACCTCACTCTCATAGTTTATGATAATAGCTAAAGTTAGCTTATGATAACTGCCAGTATGAAGAGTTTTATATTCACTCTTTCTAAAAATACCATCTCTATTTTATAGCTGATCGCTCATTCTACTCTAAAATCTCACTTACCTCCTACTACTTCTACCACCATATATGTTCAGAGGTAGTAGTAGATTTCACAAGATTTTACAATAATGTTGTTGTATAACCTGCAGTAAAAAAAAATCAGTCAACAGAGGGTTGATTAAGAATATAAGACATATTGGTACTAGTATTTGTAATTAAACTTTAAAACTGCATTACTTTTCACTATCATATAATATACCCTCTATTTATATTAACCCAAATTATAGCCCAAATGCTTTCTGGTATACTATCCATAAATTTAAAAATATCCTCCTCTGAGTTCTTATTTCACTCACCTATTAAGACTTCCCCAGTATACACGTCCATAGCAGTAGGCATTAGTTAATAGTCATTGAGTCGAACTTTATAACAATAACCATCCAGATATTTTAAATCAGGTTACTAAGATCAGAGGGTATACCGTACCGTACCCCTACCAACTAGAGTATCATACCTGTCCACCACCACCCCAACTCTACAACAAAACAGCACGTTAGTATGACACTGCGAAAAAAACTATGATACCAACCTCAATATAATTAATCCTCGCAAGCGATTCCTAAAGCGTACCGCAAAATTTAGATGTATAATGTACCACATTAAGATACCACCCGTAACACTCCCCTCCCGGCCCAAAAAAAACCCCCGAAGAAACTCCTCGTGATAGTAATTAAGAATTACCAAAGGTCTACCGAATTATCGCCTACAGGGTAATTTCGACACTTTTCTTGCTAGGATGGTGTTACCCCAAAGTACTGCATACACTTTTCCCTTCTCTTCTCTTCTCTTGGTTCGGGCTGCGAGGCCGGTATCGTATGGCTCTCGAGTTGGGCATCTGAGGTGGCATTGAGTGCCGTGGGTTAATTGTATGCAGTACTGCACTTGGGGTAGCAGTGATTCATCCCATGGGAAGAAGCGAGGGAGGGAGAAGGAGCATATGATAAATTTATGATATTCTCCACTTTCCTTACACCTTGGAGAGTTAGTGCGAAAAGTACTTTGCTGTATGATACGATGCATAGCGTCACACGGACCATCACCCGTGCTCATAACCCGCGTGCTCTTGTATGATAGACCAGCGCACCAAACAACTGCAATAACAATATCGCACAGCAGCGTTGACTGGACCAATGTCCTCCTTCTAAATTCTACACAGACCAAAACATTCACACCCGTACCATCCACCGCCAACTACAAAAAAGAAACCAATACAGTAAAACGGAAAGAAGAAAACTAATGTATAAAATCGCAAAAACACACAAATACCCCACCTACTTCATAAATTACATTCCCTCTCATCTACCCTCCCCATTGCCACCTGAAAACAAGACAAAAACAAAACGCCCAGCTGATGCAACTACAATTCACATTCAAATCCCCCGAACTTTAGCATAACTCGGTGGTTTCAACTTCCTCATGACCGCCTTCACAACCCAAGGTGGCACAAGGCTGATCACGCTGATGACGGCGACGCGCCACAGAAAGGCCCATGAGATGACGTACTTGAGCTCAAAGTACTCACCCAGTAAGGGGATCGAAGCAAAGAAGACGAGAGCCGTGCCCAGTTCTGCGAATATCATCCACATGTGCCTAGTCTAGGTGTCAGCCAGAAGGGGAAATGAAAGGGGGAGGGGGGGGAATTACCAAGTTGTTATTTCTAATGCTACCATAATAAGCTCGTTTAACACTAGTACCGTGAAACTCACGGATACCATGCGCCTGAAATGGTCGAGCCCTACAAAGATTTGGGAGAGGCCTTGGATAATTACTCCTATGGTTTTTATCAGCACCCTGCCAGTCGGGCATAATTACCGGGGAAAAGAAAGGAAAAAAACCTTGATAAGTGCTAACAATCACCCAAACAAAAAACGTCCGATAGCTCAACGACCGCCCCTCCGTAAGTTCCTTATAAAGCTCCGGATAAAGGTTCGCCAAGTGTTCATCCACATCCCTATCCAGAACCAGCGAGAACACTGGCGCCATAGTATAAAGACTGGCATACCCAACAAGCAGCCACCCCTGATACAACGCAATTGGCTCAAACCTCGAAGCAACGCTGAACACTGTCTGGCAAACGCTAATCACGAGACCCCTGTGCATAACGAATTGCGCGAGCTTTGCGCTTCGTTTGTACGAGTTCCTTCCATGCCATACTAGTAACTTCGTTAGATGGCAGAATTGTTCGATACTAAAGTCCGCCGCAAGGCTGGCCTGACGGCCCTCCTTGCCGACGATACCGACGCCTACGTCTGCCGCCTGGATCATGGAGACGTCGTTCCCACCATCGCCGATGCAGCATATGCGCTTCTTGGTAAAGGCACGGATGAGCCGGGCCACATCGGCCTTTTGAGTGGGGGTGCAGCGGCAGGCGATCACTGCCGGGAGTTGTACGGCAAGTGATATGAACTCCGATTTGTACATGTCCAGGAAGAGAGCGAGGGATTCGCCGTCGATGAGGAGGCAGGAGTCTGTCTTGTTGCGGAGGAATTCTAGGGCATCGTAGGCATGGTCTTTTCGTTTTACTGCATGGTTATATCCTAATTAGTATGGCCAGGAGGTGAGAGGATTAAGGATCAATCGTACACTTGGCAATGGTGTGCACATATTGCCCCCGCGACACCAACTTTGCGCTAACAGCGACACACCTCGCTGTCTCGACTTTATCACCAGTCAACATCCAAATCTTGATTCCCGCATTCCTGAGAAGCTCCAAACTAGGCTTAACATCCCTCTGCAACTTATCCTCAACACCCGTCACTCCCAAAAGCTCCAAGTCATGCTCAAGATACTCCTCCACGACCCTGCCCATCTCCTTGTCCCTATTAACAAGCAACAACGACGCAGCTTTATGCTTTGAAGAGAATTCCTGGTAGCGCTGAACGGACAACTTCTTCCTTCCAACAACCAACGTCCTCAGTCCCTCCCGAGCCATATTACCGCACTCCTCATCCAGCCAGTCGTTAGCTTGGACAATCGAAGACATGACGGTATCCGCCCCCTTTTGGTAGAACCAGATATCCCCAGTATTGGAGCTTTCCTCTCCTGCGCCGCCGCCACCAAGAAGATCCGGCTCCTCACCCTTTTCGCCAGCCATAAATTGAACGACAATTCCCATTCTCTTCCCCTCACTCGTGAACGGGAAGACCTCCAATATCTTGACGCGGACTACAACTTGACCAGTGCCGACATCTTGTAACCTCATCCCTTTGCGATCCCTGTGCGACAGCCGCAGCCCAACGCTCTCTGTCCACCGCACGATGGCAATCTCATCCGGGCTTGAAGCCTGGTACGTAGTTGTAGCCTCCGAGGCACCCTCTTCGGTAGCAGTAGTAGGCGTAACATTGTGACACAACGCAAGCGCAAGGACAACGTCCCTAACTCTAGACCCAATCTCCCTTCTAGTCCGAGTGGTAGCAGCATTCGAATGGATTGCGGGAGAGGCTTGGACGCCCCCGGAAGTGGCATTGCCGCCACCAGCAGAAAATCCAAGCCTAATATAATCCGCGACCTCATCCATAGCTTCACCAGCATAACTAACTGTGCCAACATGAATCTTCTTCAGTTCCATATCGTTCTGCGTCAAGGTTCCAGTCTTATCACTGAGAAGGTACTCCACTCTCCCAAGTTCCTCCGGAATAGTACTGGTCCTAACAACAGTACCCTTAATCCCCTTGTCACGTTCAATAAACCACGCATACGCGCTTTTGCCCATGTCCAAGTTGACCCTCAAGCTGATGGGAATAATGGTCGAGAAGAGTACCAAGAAGCGGAAAATTTTGATATACCAGCTCCCGCTGACGACTTCGCCGGGATTTTCGGGGTCTTTGACACCCGGCTTGTTTTGGTTATTCTTAAACCCTTGAAATGCTACTAACGCTATACTGAGCGAAAACGTTAGAACACAAAGAATTATGGTCAGGTTGTCGATCTCCTTCTCCAGCAATCCGGTCTTACTACGCGAGCGAGACGTAGACAAAGCCGCCCGCGTCTCCGGACCAGTGTAAACGATAGCAGCTAGAGTGGTAGAATTGCTAGCCAAGACTGTGTTCGCCCATGCAGTGTTATCAACCGACAATCCCATCGACGAAGACACCGTCGCCGGAAGTGCAGCTAGTGAGGACGAGGAGGCGCTAGGGGTTAAAGTCGTGGACGAGCCTAGAGTAGGCGGAGTAGTGGGGCCCCGAGCCGGGGGGTCATAAGAAATTGACCCAACAAAATCATTTACCTCCTTCGAAGGGGCAGAAGCGGTAATTGTCAAGTGGGCCAAACTGGAAGAATGCAAAGCCTGAGTTAATGCTGGCGCAAGTCTCAATTTCCAATCCGTCTCTCCATCCAGCTGGTCGGTGCGAATGAAAGTCTCCCCAGAGGCATCATTGCCTCCGCCTTGCTCGGCGTGATTGGGTTCGTTCGAAATTGTCTTCAAGACAACCACATCCGCCGGAACCCGATCGTCTTTCCTGAGAACTAGAATATCCCCAACCTTGAGATCCTTACTCTTCTTGAGCACAGTCTTGACAACAACATCATCATCATCATCATCATCACCCCCCCCTCCAAGCGCCTGGCCCTCAGCTCCCGTAACACTCTTCTTGCCCAGCCTAACCCCCTTCTTCCTCCTCGGCACCCCACCATCCGTGAACGAGAGAACCTCATATGGCTCGCTATTGGCCTCCGTATCTCTTCTCCGCCGAGCGATATCATCATGCGCTTCCTTGCCAAGAGTAATCGCCAACACAAACACCAAGGGAACAATGTAAGAGCTTAGATACCCGATCCTGAGCGCCGGAATGCACTGACTCAAGGCAACCAACAAAAAGTAAAGATTGAAGAAAAAGCTGAATTCATGCCACAAAGTAAGCGGTAAAAAGGTGAAGGGGGTAAATTTATGATTCGAGATGATGTTGGGTGGGTATTTCCCTCCAGTTCCACCAGGCCTCAATCCCACGACCCTAGTTTCCTGCGAGGGGGTAAAGTCGATAACGGCGTCTTCACCAGCGGTGGATCGTAAAGATATTCGAGATCCTAATCTTCGTAGTAATCGCCTATCCCCGCCTCCTGTCACACCCCCATCTCGGGGATTTGAAAGTCCCCCTTCATCGCGTGTGTCCTCTTCGCTTCTCCTCCCTAGTAACGCCTCCTCATCTTCCGGGCTCCCCCGTCCCTTCATCCTCCTCAACGCAATCCTCCCAGGCCCACCCACTCCGTCAACAGATGTCCTTCCACGTCTTGTAGGCGAAAAGGAAGACCTGTGGTTCTCTCCAAGTATAGACCTATACCCTGCCGAATAGCCCGCACCACCGCCACCACCACCAGCTCCACCACCCCCGTTCGTAGGATCTAGCTCTTCAAGATCGAGGTCAAGGTCGGAGGACTCGCCGGAAGGTGAAGGGGAAGAAGCGCGAATATATCTTGACATCTATCCTTGTTTTGCTTGTTTTGTAAGGGGAAAAAGGAGGCCTCAGGCGAGGGGTGAGATACGGAAATGGGAAAGAGAAAAGGTAGAAATATTAGTAGTGCGGTGGCGTACCGATACTAGGGGTCCATGGTGATCGAGGACCTGGAGGGAGAGGTTTATTATATTGCGGGTGTTTGGCTGGGTAATAATATGAGCAAGCTCTGGCAACTAGGAACACGCGGACATTTCGAGCCGCTTTGCGTCAGTGCTGCCAAGGCTGTCTTGGCATAAGAGCACGGTGAATCACTCGGGAGGACGGTTTGCCTTTGCGTGTCTATGGATAGACTATAGTATCAAACGACAGCTGGGTCGCCAGCTAAATTTATGGTATTGTCCGCTCGGATGTCAGGACGCTCTAGGGTCCGCGGGCTTCTCAAGCGCAACCCACCACAGAATACTTGTACATACAAGGCAAAGGATATAATGTATTACCAACATGAAAATTACAGCGCAAAAGCCTCTATCAAAATATCTACCTCCGAGTAAAGAGACTCAAAAAAAAAACGGGGGGGGGCGGGGAAAGAAGGAATGAGAAAGAGAAAAGACTAAACCACACGAGCACAACAACCTCCGTCCCTCAGAACAAGACAAACACCTCATACCCAAGCCAGCATCTATAGCACGCCAAACATACCCACGCAGACAACCCCAACAACACCATATACCCACCCCCGTTAATTCCTCGCTAATAGTCAGTACCCACCACCTCTGCCTACGCCCATGCCCATACCGACGCCCCGAACTTCTACGTCTCCCCTCTCCTTCTCCAACTTCCGCCTCTTGACGCCCCAATTGATCAGGATGGGCATGAATTTCCATATGTCGAATTGCGGCCAGAGGCAGTCGGAAAAGACAATGTCGGTGTCCTGGTGGCATTGCCACATCATGAAATCGCTTAGCCGTTCCACGCCGCTGGTTCGCACGAGGAGGTCCAGTGGCGGGCAGCCCGACGTGAACATGTGTCGCGTTATGGTCT
Organism: Tuber magnatum; assembly: GCA_003182015.1. NCBI lineage: Eukaryota > Fungi > Ascomycota > Pezizomycetes > Pezizales > Tuberaceae > Tuber > Tuber magnatum. The sequence continues at coordinate 616,303 of PYWC01000024.1, read as the reverse complement.
TCTCGGTGATGGACTCGATGTCCATCAATCCGGGGGTCGCGGTCCTGCCGGAGGAAGCGGAGGTGGAGGTTGAAGTCGATGAATCGCTGGGTGACGGGGAGGGCGGGGAAGTGTGTGGAATGGTGGAGGAGGACACGATGTCCCGGATAGCGGTGGTCATCTCATCCCGAGAAGTGTAGGGGAAACAGACGTTCAAAATGGCCCTGAGACGCGGGTCATTGGAGAGGCCCTTTACGGGGCGATAGGAGGGGAGGAATAAGAGTAGGTGACATACCTATCGTTATGCTTGGTCATCTCCGTCGCTTGCTCGATCGCTTCGAGCACATCCTGCCTCAACAAGGATCGATGCCCGAGAATCCTTAGACTCGCCCCATACCGGTCCATCAACTCCCCATGCTGACACAGCTGCGAAAGCTTAATCTTCGCAATCTCCATAAGCGCGTTGACCTCATGGAGAGGCCTCTTGAAGTTTTCAATGGAGAATGCGTATATGGTGACCACCCTCACGCCAGCCTTGTAACAGACTTCCAAGATCTGCATAGGCGGCCCCGTTAGCTACCCTCCTTCAAAAGGGGAGGGGGGATGTATAACGCGCCTTCGCCAGTGCCTCGAATCCCATATTGTGCCCTTCCACCGTCTCAATATGGTTACTCCGAGCGAACCTACGATTCCCATCCATGACGAAAGCGACATGTTGGGGGACCGGCCCCTGGCGGAGAGCATTAATCAATAGTTCCCGCAACTTCATCGTAGCCCATTCCACCGGCGGACTCGACAATACCCATTTGCGAGTTCGCGAGGAGCCGTGGAGTGTTGGAGAAGGCATTTTCTTTTTTTCTCTTTTTTTCTTTTCTTTTCTTTTCCGAGAGAGAGAGAGCGCTTGCCAACCGCGAAGAGGGTAGGGCAGGAAAGCTTACCCACCTGGCGTCCGGAAACCAGGGTATTTCAAGGAGTAGTAATGTTCGAGTATGGTGCCGGTGGGGGTCCCTTTCGAGGTATGATATGATAATATTATGATATTATGGCGAAAAGAAGAAAAAAAAGTGAATGATGGGGAAAAATATGGGCAAGGCCTACCGTATCGGTCTTATCACGGTAGAGGGACTCTGCCCGTGATTGATTGTTGAGAATTCCCCTTGTCCTTCCCTCTGGAGCTTGCGTAACTTGACCCTGTCCTAGCTCCACGTCGCCCAACCAGCCAGACGAGCCTCTTGACTCCTTGAAGGCAGGGTGATTGATGATGATGATCAATTACACAGTATGATACCGGTAACGTTATTGCCGATGCCGGCCATCCCATCGTCTGTCCCTGCCCTTCTTCACGCACCTTTGGCTGATGGGTGACACGCTTAGTCAGCAGAAGTTGCTCCTGCAACACATGATGCCAACCCTTCCACTTACCGCTATGATGTTCTTCCAATTTTTTCCGTGCCCTTGGCTCAACCGCCGATGCGATACTGAGGAGGACGGTATGATATCATGCCGTACTGTATGATACTAGTACTCAACCCTTGCGCACAGGAATCTAGCAAAGAATGATCATTCCCCTACTTCATGGTGAGCGGAGGGGCTGCTGAAGACATTTCGCCTCGCTTGAGCCCGTTTTCCCGCAACCCTTTTAAAGGGGGTAGGATGGCAAACATGTTTTCAACGGTGTATCCGTCTTTGTGTCGGATCGGTCAAAGTTTGTATTGGGGGGGGCGATGGTATTATATCATACGGTGCCTCACGAGTATAGTGCCATGCATACAGCACCACCATGTTCTACCAGTTATAATCACTATCATCAATGGAATTTTACTGTAATACCGGCGGTTTCCTCGAGCACTGCACGGTACGGTGCAACACACGGAACCTTCTATGGTACAGTCTACAAACCTCTTTTTCAGGTACCGTATGAGTTTCGAATTACATCAGTTGATGAATTTGGAAGGATTGCTAGGTATGAGTACCCTCAAGCTCTCAATATGTCTCTCCAGCAACCTCCTCCTAGCATCCGCCGTGCCCGAGGCATCGATCCTCCTCTGCCCACTGCCAAATATGACAGTATTGTCCTCGATAACCTCCCCCTCGAGAACCTTAGTCAAAGGGCCCAACTTACAATTCTATCCCTCACCTCCCCACCCCCCAATTATTAGCACATCTCATCCCTCACCCCTCATCCTCCCCTCGCAGCGGAGTGGAAACATACCAACCCAACCCTCCCCCCTTCCCAATCTTGACCCCGACCTCAACAACGCTGCCAGCCCCGACACTCCCCTCGACAACAGCGTTGACCTCGACCACCGTTCCATCCCCAATGACCAAACCCTCCGCATCCGGTGGGTATATGTGCGTCCGCTCGCAGATGATGCAGTGCTCGCCTATCGTTATGGGCCCGTGGGCCGACGCGAGCTTCGCACGTGGGTGGATGACGGTGTTTGCCCCGATTTTTATGGGAAAGGTCCCCGTTAGCGAGGCCGTTTCAGCGATCACTACCGAGGAGGCGAGCGTTGTGGGCGGTTTCGCCACGGCTTCGGAGGGGCGGGACTTTGGTGGCATCTTTACCCGTGACAAAAGAGTGAGGTAGGGAATTTTGGGGGTTTGGTACTTTACGAAATGATATCAGGATTGGTATGATATATATGTAAGTTAATACCGGTATGTCAATCACGAGGCTGAGAAGACTCTTGAGCTTGGCAACCCATAGAGCTCGCTTGGCACGGGAGATGCCCAGAGAATGCGGACGGAAGCCGGATGGGTCCCGAACGATATGCCCCGAGCCCCCAGGTCTGATGGGGCAACCGTTAGCCCTGGCCACAGCGCCAGTGATATCACATCATACACCGAGGACTTCGGTCCTCAGGGTTTAACGACTCAACCTCAAGGGAACTGAAACAACTCCTAATTCCAAAAGATTATTGACTCCCTACCGGCAGCCTGAAATAGCGGGGCTCTGGGGGGATAGGCAGGGAGTTATGTTGCCGCATGTTTCCCCATCGGAAGTTTTATTGACCGGGCGTGGTGGATGGGTCGGCATACTGTATGGTCCACGGCAATGTGGTGGACTCCTGATATAAGAAAGGTCTCGGGAGCGAAGTTTACCATTCTTACGGCGGGAGCATTGTTATACCAAACAATTTTAGTGGAATAACCACTCTGGGACCGGAATCTTGAACTTTTGGGCGGAGGCCGTTCTTAGATCAAGTACTCTTGTATCGAGAGTCCACTGTACACGACAAAATACCTCATGTATCCGAGGAAAATCATATCATCATCCATTCATACCCAGGATTCCTACCGTCATACCATATACGCTACTCACACGACCAACAGCGGACGGCCGAGAGGCAACCAATTCCTCTCTTTCAAAAAACAAAGGAAACCTTTACACCACCCCACCACTCGTCCACCAACCCCCTAACCCCCACCTAAAATCCAGCATTACAGACTCTCCGCGCGAGCGGGACCCACTTATCATAAGCATCAGGAAAAGCGGACCTCTGCACACTCTGCGCAGCCTCTCCAATCGTCATACTTTGCCATCCAGCAACCCTCTTCAGCGCGACAAAGAACTTCTGCGAGCTAGTCGTGGGATCCATACAATCCTTGACAGTCCCCCAAAACCGCGGTCGTTGCTGGAAGATGCCGACAGAGTCGTGGTCGCTGCCCGTGCCATCGTGCGGGTAATTCATGCTCTCCGGGACGTTCGTGTTCGCCAGCACACGCATACCGGATTCCTGCATTCCCGTCACGATGCCGACCTGGCAGCCGCGCATTCCGACGCCCTGCACCCGCGCCACGGCCATGACTTGTCGCGCACGAGTGGACTGGAGGGCGTTTAGCCCGGGAAGGTTACCCCGACCGCCATTCGTGCAGCACTGGATGTGCGCGGGTCCCGGACAGTGCCCGGCTTGGGTTGAGCCCGTGCATGTCGAGATTGGTTGGCACAAGCCGCTAATGCCGGCGGAGTTGGTGCAGGTTCCGTATGTGCAGCACTACCGTCACCTCCGTCACCGTCGTCAGTGCCGGTCCCGGCGGCGGGAGGAGAGGGGGGGATGGGTATACCTGAATGGTGGAATCACCAGGGCAATGCCCGGCCTCGGATCTCCCCCCGCCACTACTACACGCGGTGGTCTTGATACACTCTCCCTGACGACCGTTATTGATGGTGCATGTCTGCGCGAAGAACTCCGTTGCCGGGAGGAAGATGCCGAGAAGGAGGCGCTCGAGATGCATATTGGGTTGGGCTCAAGAATCTTCCAGTAATGAAGGCCCGAGGCTGGGTGCTGAACGAATACCCTGGTAGTGAGGAAGGAAAGCATACCCATTTTATATAATCTCACGGCACCATCATACCCCGCTCTCTTATCGATCCATATCTGCCAGATACTATCCAACACGGAAGCTTGAAAACAATCAACACTTTCCTCATCGCATTGCACAAAACTGCAGCACACTGGACTGTACTCCCGCTCGGGACCTTACAATATGACCAGCAGCACAGTTCAGACTCACACCGGCACCGCACTCCACAAATGGCAGGTGAGGGGTGGTCTTTAACATTCAGCTACGGCATTTTCCATGCCTTTCGTAGCGGCGCATAACCGGCGAACCCGTCAGCCTCGCCGGGCCTTTTGTCCGAAGTATGATACGGTATTATACTCTCTTCGAGATGGGAATGGAAATAAGGCAGGCAAGGATTCATCCACGTAGGAGTGCGATGCGGCAGCTTTGTTTTTCTTCTTTTCTTCCTTTCCGTAGGGCAGATACTAGCATGTAGGAGTAGACAGGAGTTATTAATGTCCAACTATGCTTTGAATCAAATCGGTCTTGCTTGTTAGATACCGCAAAAGCTGGGGTAATTGGACCTCACTCAAGGACGCAGGCGTTGCCTCTCCCCGCACAATAAGATCGGTCATATTTTTTCTTTTTACTGTAGACTGTAGGAAATGGTCTTAGCTGAGGGCTGAAAAACAGTTTTTTCGTTGCTCTGCCTTTCTCCACCCAATCCAGAAGAAGAGATTCTGGATGGCTTAGCCTGATGTCCAATTACTCTAGTTTTCGCTAGTATCGTACGGCATTACAAGTAAATAGCGTGGTTCCCGTGTAGCCACATGTTCTCATTACCCGAGAACGGTCCCGCGGCACAGTAAGTCGCAGCAATGATGCGGGGACATTAATGCCGAATCGGTTACAGATTAACTTACCGTAGGAAGCCGCTAGCACATTGCATAGCCGTAGGTGTTTGGTTGAAGGCCTGTGTGGCCGAAAGGGGCCTTAACTATTCATCATACTGGTACTGTGCGGTGCGGTGCTCGAGTGGATGGACGAGTGAAAAAAAAAACGGCTTGTTAGGATCATTCCAAGACATTGTGAATCACGATACGAGATGAGTCCGAGTTACCGGTGGTGACTCACGGCCATGTCTGAGAATTGGGTATTTAAACTCGAAAGTTATCGTTGAGCCCAAGAAAAGTTAACTTATGGTCGGACAAAGACTGCAAAGGGAATTAATTGGGTTGCCTGCTGTTCCACCTCGTCAAAGAAACTCGCACCACATCGAAACGCACCAAGCATGTCCACCCAATCTGACAATACCACCACCACCACCTCCTCCTCCCCGGCGACAACAACCCCCTATCGCCAGATCCGTGCCCAATACACCGACACGACCATAACCCTCTACCAAGCCTATCATCCCAGCATCGCACTCCCAGCCGTAGCCAACCAGTCCCTCCTCTCCTCCCCCTCCTTCCAGCTAACCCGCATGACCTGGATCAAGCCGAGCTGGAACTGGATGATGTACCGCTCCGGCTACGCCGCCAAGAGTGCCCACCAATCGCACATCCTCGCCCTGACCATGCCTCGCGAAGCCTTCGAGCACGTGCTCTCGCTTGGGCGCCTGGCGGGGGAGGGGGACGTACGCATACAGTGGGACCCGGAGAGGAGCGTGAGTATTGGGAGGTTGGAGCACAGGAGCATACAGATTGGGATTGGCAGGGGTATCATCGAGAAGTGGGCCGGTGAGTTGGTGGTGGGGATCGAGGACGTTACCGAGTTGGCCAGGAGGATCGGCGGGTTGGTCGATGAGGGGAGGGTGGAGGAGGCGGAGGCGTTGAGGCCTGTCGAGAGGGTTTATCCGGTCCCGGAGGAGTTGAGGAGGGTTCTTGGCATGGATTTGGAGGACGGGGTGGATGGTTGATGTGCGGAGTAGAAGTTTTGGTTGTGCGTGGTTTGATAGTCTAGGTTTTCCTAGCTTTTGGTTGGAAGCGCTGTACTTTACAGTATCATATGACGCTAGAATGAGTATCATACTGTGGAACATTTGTATCTCGCACAGTACTCGTCCTCTGTAGTAAACGCAATTCCTACCAGTAGATTTACAAAAGCCAACTTTATCCCCAATCAATCGATTAGCTCCCAAAGCGCCCCGCATCCATCACCACCTGCTCGAAAACCCCGGCCCGTCGTGATCGTGTCGGTGCTATACAGAGCGAAGAGAATCCTCCTTCGAACACGCCAGATCCATACCCCTCCACGGGAAGGCAATATCCCACCACATCCTTCTCATATCGAAATTTTGAGAATTACCAACCATACCCCCAATAACAACACAATCCCGCGCAGAACCCGGCCAAACAGGGCGCCCCGCCATACGTAGGTGCAATCGCAGTGAGAGTTCCCACAACTCTTCCGTCCCAGCCGCCTTCACCTTCACACCCACCGCACAAGTATCATAGATCTAGAAGTTCACACATCGAGAGCCTGAGTTCAACTTCCGTTTGGAAACTGCACCAGGGCCAACGACGGCTATTACGAGTTTGGTCAGTTTTTTTTCTTTTTCTTCCCTTAATTTTTGATCCCCAACCAGCCCAAGTGATAAAGAATTCTGTGAGTAATGTATGATAGCATACCCAGCGGGTATGATATTGTACAGTACATCACCCGCGTCGTGAGCTGAAACAGGTTCGTTGGGGTCGGTTTTACCCATGATATGATACCGTGATCCGCCAATGGTAGGGTAGGGTGTTGGAACATATTTTCCTAATCGGATGGCTTCCTCTATTTTTCAATACTGTAGGATGTGTAGGTAGGTAGGTAGGTGGTGGTGCCTGCCGCAGGCTTGGATGTCATGGTCATGCTGGGGTTTTGATTCTATCTTTTGTATTATATATATATTTGTATGTGTATGACCTCCCTCGAACGCTGCGGGAGTAAAGGCCGGATACCGGTGGGTGTGTGATATCATATATAGATTTGCAGGGCCTCGTGGAAGGGTATATCCGTTGGGGGTTTGGTCACTTATTGGCTCACAGTAGAGGTATTATAACTCCTGAACTGTACTATGATAGTAAGGGTTTTCAAAGTTAAGAAACTGGAAAAACCGGTACTTTCTCTGGTTTACTTTTGCTGTTTCATGTAATCTTGGCACATACAAAAACAGTTAACTTACCTCACCTTACAATATGATTTTTCTGAATAGATACCAAGATCCAGAGGTCTATACCTACTATAGAATGCTGGTAACTGAACTTTACTAGAACTTCAAGATAATATTTAGAGCAGAAAGAGAAATCAAAAAAATCAGGAAAAAATACCAAAGCATTACAATCTTCAATAAAAGTAATTGTATACTACTATCTTTAGAAAATAGTATTTAGCTTTAGGGCTTTCTTGATAAATATCAAGGTTTTTTCTACATCTTTAAGATCTGTACAGTCTACTTCTGGTAACCATGATAAACTCAAATATACTACTGAAGTAGTGGAAATGCTATTGGCTAACAGAATAAAGAAACTGATCTTTACTGACTCTATATTTGGTATTTATATGATTAGATCTTTGGACCATGAAGAAGATCTTACTGCAATTTAGAACATGTTAGTACAAGCCTCTAAAGAGTATGAAGAGATTAAGATTTGCTAGATCCTAGGACCCCAGAAGGTATACAGAAATGAGCTGGCAGACTAGAAAGTAAAAAGGGTGAGCTGAATACCAATCATCAACAATTAATAGACTAACTGGAAGGTTGAACCTGGACCAGCAGGCCTTGCCTGAGAGATGAAACTAGAGAGGTAGAAAGAGTGGACTATAAAGGAGGATTATGAGTACTATGAGTAAAAACAGACAAAGGCAAGATATATAATTAAAGGTCTGACCAGAATAAACTGATTTATCCTGATAAGACTGCATGTGAGATCACTGGTATCTAATAATGAGAGCTATGATGGTAGGGACCAGAGAGGCCACCTTAACAAGGGTTCTAAATTTATTAATAGATATCCTAATGTCACAATCTGGCTAGAGGAGTGCTAGCCAGGTGACTAAAGCAAGAAACAGGTTTCGCACATGACCTCAGCTAGAAGTCATGCAGTTAAGTTATCCTTTCATGCACATGACCTCGTCAGCAGGTCATGGGACTCGTTTATGTTTAATTGCATTTTGCATATGATGTATGACTAACATTATGGGAAGAGTTTAGGCTGGCCGGTAAGGCTTACTGGCAAGGCAGACTCGTTTATGTTTCATGCCTGACCTTGTTACTAGGTCATATGGCTCATTTATGTTTTTGATTTATATTGTGTTTGGTTTATGTTTTTGCACATGATGTCGTTTAGAGGTTATGGGATGTTTTGTGTGTTGCACACATGACTCATTTGAGTCATATGATGTTAGGAATGATTTCGCACCTGACCTCGCTTGAGAATCAGGGCTGGGTAAGGGTTGTGGAAAGAGGCTTATATAAAGGCTGGGTTTTTCACAGATGGGTTAGCTCTTCACGCAACCATCTACTGGTATTTCCTATCTACTACTTTATGCTGTTTACAATACAAAAACCTTTATGCTCCAACCCTCTCCGCTAGGTGGATCAACTATAGAGTCAAGAACCTATCCGCTATGCGGATCCAGTTAACAGAATAAAGACTGATACTCTGGGCGCTGGTGAGAAACCGATTCTTATATGAGACTACTAAGGTAGGGCCAAGAGACTTGGGGAGCTCTTGGACACAGCACAGCACAGTTTGGAAGAAGAACAAGGTCATTACCTGTCGCGAGTAACATGAGTAGTGGGAAACTGTAATCTTTGGTTGCGTCTCCTGTGACACCTAACGACAATAAGATGGCAACTCCAAGGAATCTGGAGTTCACTCCAGATAACGAAAGGGATATCGATCTCACAAAAGACACCCTTGACCTAAGACGAGTACAAGACGCACTAGGCGAAGCAGCAAGCCAACCCTCACGAGCCGCAAGCGCCATCACATTAGAACAAACCTCACCGCCAGGTAGTTCCTCTGAGGGAACACCACAACCAAGGAGGATGGCCATTGCGGCAACACCAGTACCTCCAATAGGGCCTACAATGCAGGCCCTTATGATGAGTAAAGACCAGATGACGAGATTCCTAGAGGCAGTCAATTCCCACCTGGAATCGAGACTGAAAGCAAGAGAACTGGACCTCTTTGAGGCAGATTGTGAAAAGTTAAGACAGTTCATATGCCAGTTGGAACAATACTTTAAGGTCAAGGGTATGGCACAGGAAAAGATGCAATCAAGGTAGACTGTGCTGAGTCCCTATTGAGGAAGCGGCAGGGCAATGGATAATACCCTACGTGGAAGGCAAATGAGAGTGGATATGGGCCTCGTGGGAGAAGTTCATGGAAACTCTCCATACCCAGTTGGGAGACAGGAACATTAAGGAGATGGTAAAACTAAAACTGGAAAAAATGAAACAAGGAAAAGACAACCTTTCCAACTTCTGGCACAAGTTCTGCATAATAGCAGTTGAGATGGAATATGACAAAGATATGGAGTACTGCCAGCTCTTGGGCGGCACCAACAAAAAACTGTAAGAAGCCTGGAAGAACTGGGCTATACCTATTGGATGGCCAATAACTTTGCGGTATGGGCCATTGACAAGGAAGATAAGATCAACCTGGTCAGACATCTTCAAAACAAGGCAACTGGAACAACCTATCAGACCCCACTGTACAACAACAACATTACCTACCAACCGATAAACTCGCCCTGACTGCCATCTACCCAAGACCCCATGGACATGGATGTGGCAGGAAGAAGGAACTGGAGGTTCCAAAGGCTGTCCGACCAGGAATGCCAAAAGAGGAGAAAGGAGAATGCATGCCTTCGGTGCAGATTGAAGGGGCATTTCATCAAGGACTGTTGACAAAAGAATTGAGGCTCCAGGAGATGGATGCTATGGAGAGGACGGATGGGCAGGAGACTTTAAGCGAATAAGGTCTGCAGCAAAGAGTGGTCTGTAGGACGACAGACGAGGCAAACCCCCTGGTATTGCACACATATTAGTAAAGAAAAACAATAAGGCAATGATCAACAATACAAATGGTTACGATAACGGCAATGAACATCTTATGATTAAGATAAAACTATGTACGATGAACCAAGACACGGAGATGAACGCGATGCTTGATTCAGGAGCAACCAAGGATTTCAACGACAGAGCGTTCTGTGAAACCCACAGATTACCCCTCAAAAAGATAAAGAAACCTAGAGACATGTCTGTGATCAACGGGGAGAAGAGCAAAGCAGGACCAATCACCCATACGGCACAAGCTGTAATGGAGATAGGGTTACATCACGAAGCTATGACATTTCGAGTAGGGAATTTGCAGAAACACAATGCCATACTAGGAAAGCCTTGCCTGAAATGACCCAATCCAAACATCGATTGGGAAAAAGGCCAAATCAACTTCAACAGTGAACTACGCATGCAGCTGTGTCGGGAAACTTCCCCAATGATCGAAATGATCCCCAAAGAACAAGCAATAAGAGAAAGCCTGAGGACACAAATCCTCCATATGGACACTAAGTATGAAGAAGCGATCCCCCATGATGAAGGCATAAGGGTTCAAGTGTTATACTCAAATACCAAGAAACCAACCTGGGGATCCATAAAGGCTGCAGGTCACAACCTGTACAGCACAGAAGACACGATGGTTTCCGCCAGAGGACAAATGATGATACCAACGGGAATTGCGGTAGGGCTTCCCAATGGCACCTATGCAAGAATCGCTCTACACAGTGGTATGGCTACCTGATATCAGATCACCATAGGCACAGGAGCGATCGACATAGACTATAGAGGTGAGGTGCAAGTCTTATTAATAAACATAAAGAACGAAGACTATGTGATCTAAAAAGGGGATCACATAGGCCAGATGATTATCAAAAATATCGATACCAGGGGGCTCTACAAAGTCTGAGACCTGGACAAGACAAAAAAAGGCGAGGAAGGATTTGGAAGCACCAGATAAGGAATCCCAAAAAATAACACCCCCACTGTAGCAATAGAAGAGAAACACCTAAGTATATCTTTCATATCAGCGAACGCCTTCAGTTAACTCTACTGGAGAGGGGAAAAGACCGGAATCCTCAAATGGGACGAAGAAGGAGATGGACCAACAATTGCAGAAGTGTCGACGATTAGCATGTGACTCACGGTAAAGGAAGAAGCCAAAAAGAAGATAATAACTCAGAGATAAGTAGTCCTGAAAGATTACCATGATTACCTCAACATATTCAAAGAAAATAAAAAACAGATCTTTCTGGACAAAAGAGCAAAGATCACTAGATCAAACTAGAGGAAGGAAAAGCAGCACCTTTCATGAAACTCTATCCGTTAAGGGAAGAGGAATTAAAGGCGCTAAGAGAATAGCTCCAACAGAATCTGGCCAGGTAGTAGATCAGACCATCATTCTCCTTAGTAGAGGCACCCATCCTACTCGTTAAGAGAAGAGATGGGAAACAGAGACTCTGCATGGATTTCTGGGGACTAAACGTGGTATCACTAAAGGACCGGTACCTTCTACCATTGATCAACAAAGTGTTGGACTGACTAGGAAGGGCCAAACATTATACAAAGTTGCATATCAAAGACACATATCATAACATAAGAATAGCCGCAGGAGATAAGTGGAAAACGTCTTTCAGGACGAGATACGAACTATTCAAATACTTAGTCATGCCCTTTGGATTATCCAATGCACCAGCAACATTCCAACAGTGAATCAACTCTAAGTTGAGAAAATACCTGGACATATGTCGTATGGTCTATTCAGGCAATATACTCATCTATTCAGATAACATGGAGCAACACCACCAAGATATCTGGAATCTTCTGCAGGTATTGCGAGGGGTCAAGGTCAAATTAAAACCTTGGAAATGCGACTTCCACACAGATGAAGTCGAAAACCTAGGATTCATCATCAACCCGGAAGGAGTACGAGCCGATCCAGTCAAGACAGTGGCTCTCGACCACTGGAAAGCACCTAAGAGTGTAAAAGGAGTACACAGCTTCATGGGCTTCTGCAACTTCTACCGAAGATTCATCGAGGGGTTTAGCCGAGTGGCTAAGCCTCTCTATAATACAACAAACAAAGGAATGAAATGGGAATTGGGAAAGAAGCAACAACAAGCATTCGACGATATGAGAAAGCGACTTACTATAACACCGATATTATGGCATTTCAACCCCTCACTAACCATCATGATTGAGACTGATGCATCCAACTACATATGCTCTAGTATTCCCTCACAATAAGGCAAAGACCAATTATGGAGACTGGTTACACTTCGATCAAAAACAATGTTAAAGGCGGAACAAAACTATAACATTCACAACCAAGAACTGTTAGCCATTGTTCAAGCAATTAGAGATTGGCAGAAGTATACGCTAGGAAGTCAACATGTGATCTGTGTCATTACGGACCACAAGAACCTACCAGCATTTACCACCGTCAAGGAACTCGATAGATGACAAGTTAGAGGAAGTGAAACATTAAGCCAATACTATCTCCAAATCGAATACCGACCCAACAAAGAAGGAGGATAGCCAGATGCATTGACACAAAGAACGGAAGACTTCCCCAACTGAGAAGAAACGTAGTTGCAACAACAAAGAATACTTCTTCCAATGGAAAAGTATTTTCTGAAAGAAGAAGACAAGGACAGTGAATACGAATCCCTGAATAAAGTAACTGTCGCTGTGATCAATAATGAAGCATACGAAGAATGGATAAGAAGAAGCACGGTGAGCGACTGTGAAATCAACCAGATTAAGAAGGCCTTGAAGGGAGGCCTAAATCCAATGAAAAATGTGGCTCTCGTGCTATGCCAGGAAGAGAACGGATACTTATGGTACAATAACAAGATAAGGCTCCCAGACAAGAAAGTCTTACAAATGGAAATGATAAGAAGGAATCACGACATCCTAAAAGTAGGATATGGCAGAACAGCAAAAACATCAGAATGGATTCAATGATCATACTACAGGCTGTTAATGCGGAATAATATTAAAAGATATGAGAAGAATTGCGACACATATCAATGAACGAAAAACATTAAACACGCACTCTAGGGGCTGCTCTAACCACTCGAAACCCTGGGAAGACCATGGCAATCTATTGCTATGAATTTTATTACAGGACTACTGGAATCGAATAGTCATAATACCATATGGGTTGTTATCGAGTGACTTACAAAAATGGCGCACTTTATACCATGCAGAACGGATATGACGGCACCACAATTCTTCAACTTGTTTAAAGACCAAGTCTTTAGACTCCACGGGCTACTGAAAGATATTACTTCTGATAGAGGATCACTCTTCACATCAGAAGTATGAAAAGAAATCTCGTGAGAATTAAGTGTCAGCTAACACTTGAGCACGGTCTTCCATCTGCAAACGGATGGACAGACCAGGTGAACGAATGCAATATTAGAACAATATCTACGAGCCTAGGTCAATTACCAATAAAGCGATTGGACGGAATTCCTATTCACGGCGGAATTCACATACAACAATGGACAACAAGATATAATAAAGACCACACTCTTCTTTGCGAATTATGGATATGACCCATCATTTGATCCAGCACAATACCAAGTGCCAAGAAAGCTAACACAAGCTGACGATATGATAAAGACACATGACATTTTATGAGACAAAATGACTCTAGTGCAAATGAGTCAGAAGGAAAAGAGCGATAAGCACTGAAATCCTGACCCGAACCTTATGGTTGGCGACAAGGTGTGCTTGATACCACGCAATATCTGGACCACAAGACTTTCAAAGAAGCTGGAGTATGAGAAACTAGGACCTTTCAAGATAATCAAATGGGTCGGACTGTGAGCATATAAACTCAACCTCCATGCCTCGATGAAACAAACTCATCCAACATTCCACACCAGCCTCCTCGAACTCTACCAAGAAAACCCTTTTCCTACACTGAAGAAACTTTCCCCTCTGCCAATTCACATAGATGGAGAAGATGAATACGAACTCGAAGAAATAATCGACTCTCGCTTACACTACATTAAACTCCAATACCATGCTAAGTGGACTGGTTATTCCCCCAAATACAATCAAGAGTGGTATCCAACCACAAACTTTGCAAACGCTAAAGATATCATACTCCTCTTTTACCAGCGCTACCACACAAACCAGGAACCGACCATCCGTACTGAGGCGGAAGAAAACTGTTGCGTGGTAGTTAAGGACTGTAAAGAATTCAAACAGAATGTGCTAAGAGCATAGAAAAAAGCAGAAGAGACAGCAGAAGAAGCAAAGAAAGAACATACCAGGAAGATATGGATAGCATGCAGCAATAACGACTGCACAGCCTACAGAAGTGACAAAGAAGGACAGAACTGGTAGTCTAGTGAGGCCACCAAGATGAGAGATTCCGACAGTGGCCAGGAGTGGGCCAACTCCTGGCAACAACAAACATGGAAAGGAGGGAAGACGGGGGCCCCCACACTGCCCAAACATGAGAAAATTGACTGACAGAACTGTCTATGCAGGTTCTGCCCCTACCACCTGCAACAAGAAAAGAAGACAAAGGAACAGGCTCTGAGGATGGAGGCGAGCAAGAGGGAGGGGCACAAAGTTGCTTTCGCCCCTAAAGACGTTCTAAGAGAAACTTTCCGCATGCAAGATGAAATGATTATGCAGTAAAGGCAGATATTCAATGAGCTGCAAGAAACAAATGACCGCCTCTGCCAAACAGTCGATAGGCTGCATGAAGTGAAGTGGATGTTATGGAAACAGGGAAAGAGACAGGATTGAGAGTAGAGAATCTGAAGAGAAGTAGAGGACTGGCTCCTCAAAGAATACAGAAATGCGAAACACCATGAGATGTGTATCTGTGGGTACATGGCATTGATCAAGGAAAGAAGAGGAAGGAGAAGATAAACTTATCCTCAGTGACTGAGGATATGGGAGAGGGGAGCTAATGTCACAATCTGGCTAGAGGAGCACTATGCAGGTGACTGAAATAAGGAACAGGTTTCGCACATAACCTCATCAAGAAGTCATGTAGTTAAGTTATCCTTTCATGCACATGACCCCGTTAGCAGGTCATAGGGCTCGTTTATGTTTAATTGTATTTTGTACATGACGTCCAATTGACGTCATGGAGAGAGTCCAGGCTGGCCGGTAAGGCTTGCCAGCAAGGCAGACTCGTTTATGTTTCGCGCCTGACCTCGTTAGTATATCATGTGGCTTGTTTATCTTTTTGATTTAAATTGCGTTTGATTTATGTTTTCACACATCATGTCGTTTAGAGGTTATGGGATGTTTTGTGTATTGTGCACATGACTTGTTTGAGTCATATGGTGTTATCAATGATTTTGAACCTGACTTCGCTTGAGGATCAGGGCTGGGTTAGGGTTGCGGGAAGGGATCTATATAAAGGCTGGGTTTTTCACAGATGGGTTAGCTCTTCATGCAACTATTTACTGTTATTTTCTATCTACTACTTTGTGCTCTTCACAATACAAAAACCTTTATGCTCCAATCCTCTCTGCTAGGCGGATCAACTATAGAGTCAAGAAGCTATCCACTATGCAGATCCAGTTAACAGAATAAAGACCAATACTTTCGACTCTGATGAGAAACCGATTCTTACATGAGACTACTAAGATAGTGCCAAGAGACTTGAGGAGCTCTTGGACACAACACAGCACAGTTTGGAAGAAGAACAAGGTCGTTACCTGTTGTGAGTAACATGAGTAGTGGGAAACCGTAACACCTAATATGACAATAATTTACAAAGATGAATGGATACTGGAGCTCAAGAAACAGTGTATCTGAAATAACTATCTTGACCTGAGAATCCTATCTATACTACCAGATAACCTGTAAACCCTAGTACAGTTTCAAGTTAGAAGCCCTTTTGACAATACAGTTGTGATATTAAAAAACAGAAAGCTGGTAGTAGAAGAAGTGAGACTAGTGAGGGGTATAGGAGTAAAGAAGATAATAAGAATGGAGGGAAAGTGGTTTTTTATAGAGAATCAGACTATGTGTGATATATTTAAGAGCAACTAAAGGGTAGGAGTATGGGGAAGCTAGGATGTTCTGAACTTGTGAGACATCTTGGAAGAAATTAGAACTATGTAGAAAGAACTTTGAAATTGCCTTTGGAGAACAAGGTACTAACAAACTGGAAGTTACATACCAAGACCTACTAGTAGTCACTTGTATTGAAATAGATAGAAGTGTTTTATGGGGGATTGTTAAATTGTCTGTTGTGTAAGAAGTCTTATAAGAGATCAGAGGCATTGGGAAAGCACTGGTGGAGGGAAGATAGTTGTTATAAGGAGGTTGAGGGACTTTCTGGACTGGCGGCCAGATGCCATAGGGCCCGGGATGGGTTTTGTTTTGTTTTGTTTTTGTGGAGGCCTATATACCAACCAACCCCCAGTTTAACTACGGGAGTGCGGTTGGTACCAGACCAGACCAGAGGTACTGTCGGATAGGTGGGATATTGTGTCGGGTCGACTTGCCTCATGGAACACAACGCCTTGAGGAGGGTGCCTGGATTGGAATACTTCTCGGTAGCTTTTTGTGCTGAATACATTTGGATTATCTAATGCAAATTCCGGTGTCCACTTGTCCCTAGAAAATTGTTTTGTCCAACTTTGAAAACTCCTAGTACAGTGAGTGCCCTACGGTATGTAACTTTACCATCACGGTTGGAACGAAAAACCCACGGACCTTGTTAATTATCACAGTTATCATAGCTAGGAAGGAACACATACGATCACCCGGACCTCGACCTTTCGACCGGTTTTTTGGAAACGTGAGGGGGTTGTTGACGTCCGTTCTCTCCGGTTCTATACAAGTATATGCTGTATAGAAGACAAACAAGCATATTATATCATAGATGACTACGGGTTACCGTAAGTTTTTAACAAACCATTTAAATTAATTTTTTTATCGTATAGTACTTGTAGGGCGGTATGATATACCGATAAAACAGTATAAAGTGCGCAAAGGAACAAAAAGACAACAGGAGTATGATAAGAAATCTACCAAAAGGAGAGGACCACCATTAACCGCTCCATTCCTTCACCGATTGAGGGTGGGCCGTACGATTCGGAATGAGTACAGTACAGTACCGGCAACTGTGATAGGTATCATAACTCCTCGCGCCTCAGTACCCAATGGCGCAGCAAGCAGGATACCGTCAGAAGAAGAAGAAAGAAAGCGTAATATCATGCAAATTGCCTTTACACCCTCGAGCGTGCAAGAGATGTCCTTCTCGCTCACAACTTCATGCCAAAGGTACATAGCAATGGACCATCAAGCACAAGCACGACACTCCAAACCAGAGATTAAGAGTAGCGAAAAGTATCCCCATACCATACCATACCGTACCATACCAAACGCACATCATAATATTGATAGAACCAGCTATGATACCAACCCATCCAATCCACTCACAACCCACAACCAGGAATACCGCCACTTGTCAAATAGAAAGCTAAGTATGATACAACAAGCAACTCTCACTCGGACATGGCATTACGTTCCAAACATCTAACTTAAACCCCATCCGAGACCAATCTTCAAATTCTCACATTCCCGGATTTTGACCCCCCCCCCTGGAGTGATGTTGGTATATCCAAGGGAGCTTCTAACAGGGGGTTAATATATATGGCACAGTACTATTCTCGCCCGTGGACTGGACCGAAAAGCCAACGTGCCCCGCAGAGAAAGGAAGGAACGAACCTCCACCTACCTACCTACCACCTACCTACCTACCACCTACCTACCTACCACCTACCATCCCAAGCTTCGAGCTTCTTCCATCCAATCACGTCCAATGGAATGCGGGATGCATCATTTAGTAGCATCGCACAGTACTCATATTTTGGAATTAGTCTTTGACCATCCCAGTCCAGAAGACAAGAGCGCAACGGGACCGGTCAGTATCTACCACCGGTCCATTCCCCCTTTTTCAACTTTTTTTTTTAGAGGATTCAGGGGACCTACAGATCCCCCCGAGCTAGAAATTCCAAAACCTTCTGCATTGTATATATATCCAAAAGCATGACGACACACCATAAATGTGGTATACGATTTCTCCCAAATTTTTATGATACATCACGTATGGTCAGGTCAGAATGAGGGCATGTCCCGACCGAGTGGAGGAGGAGGGGGCGCGTCTCTCCTCCCAAGTGGAATCCCCCCGCCAGTAACTGGGATGTATCCTCCCTCTACCGTTAGGGGAACTTGATAATTATCATAGGAAAGGAAAAAAAAGAAAAATCGGGGGGTCCTTTGGGTTGGGTCTTCCCTACGCTAGGGACGTATCATACTGTACTGTACTGAGACACCCTCTTTGTCACGTTCGATTTTAAGCATGGCGGAGGATCGGGGACTACGAGAAAGAAAAGAAAAATCTCAATTTTGGTGCGTTTCATGGTTTATCACTTTTGATCTTGTTCCGCTGTATGGTACCAATACCTCGAGCCGAGTGAGTTCTCATGATGATGCTGGGCTGGTCCAGATTGGTTTTTTTTCGGAGGGATAGGGTTTCACTAGTTTTTACAAACGGCATCACTACTACCACCACCACCACCACCACCACCATCATCATCCTCCGAGTCCAGTTCGTCGTGGCTAGCATCCTCCCCCTCGGCAACATGCCACCCCATAGTGACAGCGGCGGGTTCGCCAGGGCCCCGCTTCAAGTCAACATTTTCGTCCAGCCCCATAGCGACCATGATACTCCATCTGAGCTCGTTAATCCCAACACGCTTGTTCCTCTTCTTAGCGGGATTGGCTGCCGTGCCGATAATCTCGCCAAGGCCGCAACTCACCCTCTCAGCGCGCCAATCATCCCCCTCACCCTCCTGGCACCCCTGGTCATCATCCCCCTGAAGCACGGCGCGCGCCTGCACCAACCTCTTGACCAACTCCTCCGGGCATAGCCTGTCCACCTTGGAGAGCACGACCTGGAAGGCAACACCGTGCTCCGCGAACGTCCGCACCATCAACCGGTCGAAGCTCTTGAAGCCGTGATTCGCGTCGACGAGAAGGAAGGCCCTGCGTAGCTCCCGCCGTCGCTGCAGGTACTTCATCACCTGCACGCCCCACTCCTCGCGGGAGTTGTGGCCGTAGCCCGGCATGTCTAGCAGCACGCCCTGCCCGCCGGCGACGGAGTACGCGTTCAGTAGCTTCGTGCGGCCCGGTTTGGAAGATGTGTGCGCGAGTGGCTTGTTCAGGAGGGCGTTCAGCAGCGAGGACTTACCCACGTTGCTGCGGCCCAGGAAGGCCACCTCGGGCGCCGTGCCGAAGCGTATGCGCTTGAACTCGGAGGCTGACCACAGGTGCTGTGGCGGGCGGCGGGTGAAGAACTTCACGGCGGTGCCGAGTTGGGTGCTGCTTGGTGTCGGCGTTTCCCACCGGTAGGTGGAGCCCGTTGGGCGCTCGGCGTATTTTTCCAGGAGGGCTGTGGGGTTGGGGTCCCGTTGGTGGACGGGTTTTGACCGAGGGGGATGACACATTATGCGGGCGGGGGGAAGGAGGAGAGTGCGCGGGTATGTGTGCGCAGGGTTCGCGGGGCGGTGGTGGCAGTGGCGGGGGGAGGAGTATGTTGGGTGGCATTGTACTGTACCGTAGGCTGTATGATACCCGGTATTATTGTTGAAATCGGGAGAAGTTTGTCCTGCTGCAGGTCTCTCGCGGTGGTTGTGATCTCAAATGCGCACTCCTGCGGGGTGGGGGTGGGGGGGAACGAATCTGGAATCTGGCAGCGGGATGTGCGGTGTGCACCTGGGTTAGGTTTTTATTATGTTTTATTTTTCTACTCGTACGTACAGTGATACCCTACCGTATCCCCATCATTCTCGCTCCCGCTGCCCGCACTTTAAGCCGAGCCCCCCCCAATTTAACCCACACCGCCGGGAGTACATATGATACCTGCAGCACCTGACGAGGCAGAGCGTGATATCATCGTGCCTTGTGCTTCTAGAAATCACAGTACCAATACTCGAGTATCACAGCTTCCATCTGCCTTGTCCCTTATCATCCATAAACCCCACAAGTACCACCGGACCACCCCCATCACCGTGCGTCAACAGAGCCTCCAGGGCTAAACCTACACTTCCCACATCCACACCAACCTATGATACAAGTACAAAATACTGCACACCATCCGCCGCACCGTATGACCAAGGCTACAGCACGGTACTCAATCATCTCGATAAATAGGGAAACCAGGGTACCAATGCCACGCCCACACCTTTCCCGCTTGCATGGCAAGTTAGCTGGTTTCTATTTACGCGGGTTATGTGCATTAACTTGACTCGACCACTGTAAAAGATTATCAAACTCAACTAACCAACTCCGTACAAACGAGACCAAGGAAACAACAAAAGAATGTCGGAGACAGGGAGTGAATAACAGGTGGGCAATAAAAAAGAAGAAAATAGGAAGAGAATTGCTAATACAGTTTACAAGAAGTGAATGGAGGAACAAAAGAAGCGGATTTTCAAGCATTTGAAACGATAGGAAGGGGGAGGGTAACGGAGATCTGAGAGAGAACGCAAGGGAATAGAGAAGAGACTATGCATAGCGTGTATAAACAAGTAATTGTCCTTTAAGGGCATGTTCCGTTAGTTAAAGTCGAATGGATGGGCGGAACGCTTGCGCTCCAGTCATTCAGCCCACTTCGGGGGGGAGGGGAAGAGACGAATAGTAACGCTGTTGCTGTTTCTCACTCTCGGAAAATCCACTCCTCCATCCGGTTGGGCGGACCAAGTCGTATTTCTTGTTATTTGGACATTTTCTTGTCAACCTTCCGGGTTTCCTTTTACCCCTGATTCAGGATTTGCGGTCGTTAAGGCGGGGTGGGGTGGATATCAACCTTTTGGTATTTTAGTTTAAAAAAAAAAAAACTTGCAAGTAGGTAGGAGTAACGATTCTCGAAAGGGCTTAGTTAGTCGATATTAATGAGATCACGAGCGGAAAAATTATGGCTGTGCGGGGATACCGCCTAGCGAACCGGCTGAATCTGGGTATACGAAGAAGCTGATTGCGATGATAGTATATCTATAGTACAAATCAGCCCAAGCTCAACAAAAAGGGACAAAAGAAGCGTATGTTACTCACATCCCTAACAACATAGCCCCCTCTAGGTAATTGCTCTTCCCATCTTGGATGAGGTAGTTTGTGATGAGCACACTCACAAAGAACACCACTGTCTCAAAAGTCTCGAAGTACAAGCTCATGGGTTGCCCGATAATCCACCCAAGGATGACCAAAAACGGGGTGACCAACAAGGCGATTTGCATACTGCTACCGATAGCGACACCAATAGCCAGGTCCATCTATGCACAAACCAGCGCTGGTTAGCCCGTGCTTATTTTCTCCCGTCCGGTGGAACGTATCAGGTCCTAGCGTTATTGCTCATTATTTGTCCGGTAGGGGCGAAGGGCGTCGCGTGGTACGGATACATCGCATCACCAGTAGGCAACAGCCCAATGCGACTGAGACGTGGAAGAAGAAAAAAATGGCGGGGCGCGCGCGTGGGGTGCATAACCATACGGAACGATGGTAAAGAATGTCCCGTAAGGGCAGGAAGGGGAAATGACAAAGGGGCAAAGGAAAGAGCAAACGCGGAGATTTATTATCATTCGAATGGGGTAATAGTGATATTGTCGCACGAACCTTGTTTTTCATAGCCACTACGACCGCCGTAACGTGTTCGGCAGCGTTGCCCACGATTGGGATGAGAATCAGCCCAATAAAAGTCTTGCTGATACCCGAGCTGGCGACTATGTCATCTATCGAGCCAACCAAATATTCCGCACAAATCGCGACCAGAACCGTCACCACCACCAAAACAATCCCCGATTCAATGCCCGATAGCAGCGCTATCTGCTGCTCCTCGGGCGGTGACTCGTCGTCAGTCTCGTCACCCCTCTCGGCAGATTCGTGTTGAGCATCGAAGAGATAGGAGTGAGTGCCGAGTTGGAAAACCAGGTAAAGGACATAGAGGATCAATAGGACCACAGACGTGCCACGGGATAAATCGAGGATAAGCCCGAACGATGCCTCCTTGGATCCAGCGAGCGTCGAATAGAGAGCCGCAGGAATTATCAAGGACGACGTTGCGACCGCCATGAGTGATGACATGGTGGATGCAACAGTGGTGTTAAAATTCTGCTCCCTGTGCTTGAGGCCCCCGAAAAAGAAACACATTCCCAAGACCTGAGCGAAATGAAGAGGGAAAAAAAGTGCGCAGTTAGAACCCAACGAATCAACGCCGAACAGTGGAAAAGTGATATGTAAACCTACCAAAAGGATATTGGATAGAATGCTACCCAACATGCTCGCCTGCACAATCCTGATTTCCCCCTTTGTAAGCGCTACAATGCTGACAATCAATTCCACCGCATTCCCAAATGTCGCATTCAACAGCCCGCCCAGAGTTTCTCCCACCATAAGGGCTAGCTCCTCGGTAGCGAAGCTGAGCAAGGCCGCGAGAGGAATAATGGCCAAAAAGTTCATGACGAAAACCGCGGTCGGGCCCCATCCCATGACGCCCGCAATGATGCCGAGGGGCACAAAGACGAGAAGGATGTTCACGTAGTTGCTGAGCAGTACGGCCTTCGTTTTGGAGTACACATGCCGAACGAACCCGCCCCTCGCAGGCCCCTGCCCCTGCGGCACCATATACCCATTTCCATTACCATAACCGACGGCATAGCCGTTTCCGTTTGACCCATCCAAGAGAGGATCTCGTTCTGAGTTTTGTCTGGAAGGATGGCCTCCTTCGATATCTCTCGGGGGAGGCATCCGCAGATTACCACGTGCGGTTGAAGAGAGACGTCTTTTTAATAACGCTGTCCAAAGGCTCCAGCGATGGCGCCGGTACGGCACCAGGCCGGTCTTTGTTAGCTGGATACCCTTCAGTTTGAAGTTTTACGTTCGCTGTTCCGAAAGCAAGGGTGCGGATATCCGAGAACAAAGAAACAGGGTTGTAGATACAGTAGTAAAAATGGGCGCAACTGCGAGCGGGATCATCGAGCAGGTCCGAAAATGGCAAAGGCTTTTGGGGGAAATAATGCAAGAGGGAATCATCAACTTATAAGTGAGGTGAAATACCGGGGGTGTTAGGGTAGTGGTGGGGGAGGGAGAGGTGTGGATGGGGAAAGAAGGCTGCGACTGCAACAAGCGGCCGTCTTGGGCGCAGAATGCAAAAACTCACACATTGGTGCAGTGCGGACTCCCTTAATACAAATAAAGGACCGCTTTATGAAAAACCTGTCCCAAAGAGAACAAGTCTCTGGCGCTCCGAACGGTCCGGCGTTACTCGGGTCGAAGGGGCTATTCGCTGGGCCAAGATCTAGCGAAAAAGCTGATTTAAAAAATTGGGGGGAAAACGCGCAGCCCCAAGGAAAAGGAAAAGGTTGTTGCCGATGTGAGGCTTGGGTCCTACAGTACCAAGAGCCCCGTCGACGACCACAAGACAACGATCGTAGGGGGTGACCTTGTGATATGAATAAACAGGTCGATGACCAATTCAAACCAGAGAGGGCTGGATGGAAGTGGGCCCCCTTCTGGTGGGAGTTTCACCGGTATTACGGGTAGTCCGCAACGACGCGAGGAGGCTGTGCAGGCGATTAGGATCAGTGTTGGGTTGCAGAAAAGGATGAGATGGTGGTGGGAGATTAGGAAATTTGACCAGTCCGATTACCGCCGCCGAGAGCGGCACTTGCAACGGATGAGGTAAAATAGAAGGTCGGGTAGAAGAATGTAAGGAATGAGGATGGAGATGGATGGATTGAAGACCGAAAAACGGTTCACGAAGTCTGCGATCTCCGGGGGGGGGGGAGAACAACGTGACGGAAGGGGAAGGGGGGGG
>PYWC01000024.1:558542-592035 GCA_003182015.1 Tuber magnatum | reverse complement strand
AAGGGGGAGGGTGGGGGGAGTGAGAGAGGGGGGGAGGATGGGAAGAGAGGGAGAGGGAGAGGTGGAGGGAGGGAGGGAGGGAGATATACCGGTAGAACAGGATTGTGGGTGCAAACAAAGCTAACCACTGTAGGGGTGGGGAGAGGGATATGGTAGGGTACGGAGACGGGGTTCAGCAGCTCTTTGAACTCCCCTTTCATGTATGATAGGGGAGATACACGGCAGCATTCGGGCCCTGTAAACAAGTGAACGACTGCATACACCGAATGTTGGGAACGGGCGTACCGTGCCATAGCTGCAATGGACGATCAAGCCGTTATCATACCACCATCGTACTTGTACGGTAGGTAATCTCATTACTCGTACAGGGTCCAGGAGGGTTCGCCGCGCCGGAGCACGGCGATAGAAGCTTTCCGCCAGTGCCTCCGACGTCCCCCGTCATGGTGAAGCGTGGGTTGAAGGGACAAGCCTTCTTGGGCGGCGAGTGACGTAGATTGGATGAAGCGAATTGCAGGACCGGTGGAGATCAACTGTTGGACCATGTTTCCGCAACGATACCGTTGGTCACCGCCACCATACCAGTACGAGTAGAGGGGGGCCTTGACACGCCGTATCCACATGGTTGACCCCGGTTGAGAGGGCCTGCTGCATGGCTGCGGGTGGAGCTGAACTGGAGCCATCATCCCATCACCCCATCATCCGTCCCATCATCCTCCGGACCTTGCACGGTGGGGATGGGATTCGGGAGCCCATCGTTCTCGTCGCCAAAAATGTACTCGAGCACTGTACTTGTATATTGAGTTGGGCGTCCAGCGCCGTTCACGGCACCCGTGCCCAACCGCCGTTGCGGCGAATCAACGTGGATCACAGTAAGGGTGCCGGTACTCGAATAACGGTTTGAATAAACTACCGCACCCCGTGCGGCCATGCTCACATTGCACCGCCCCCCCCAGATATAGTGGGCGACCTGATCCAGGGCAGGACTCCACGCCTGCACCGCATCCAATCAGCCCTCGAGTACCAGTACCAGGTATGATACCGGTACTCACTTTCTCGCCGCTGCCGTACCGGTATGATATGGTGGGGGACAACTTCGAGAGACCACCACTTGGCATATTCAGGCGTTACTTGTACCGGTATTTCAGATCTCCTCGGTTACTAACCCCAAATAGGAAATTAACTATTCCGGATATGGCGTAACCGGCGCCTTTACTCGTACAATATTACAGTTGCACTCGTACTCCGGGACGAGGGAGATTTCGCATGTGTTCAAAATTGGACCTCCTCCGTGCAAATCGAGAACCTTCTGCTCCACCAAAATACAATACACTATTTCTCGTGAAAATCAACAAGGTTCTCTTCCACAGCCAATTCCGAATCGATTCCGGTTGGTGCTCGTAGTATAACTCTTCGGCCCTGCTGCTGCTGGGACCTGACCTGACGCGATTCTTGTTGAGGTGGTTTTCGCAGCGGCTTCTCAGCGTCCCCCACCATACGGCAATGTGCTCGCGCGCAAGAAACAATCACTTTTGACGCCTCCCAATGTACGAGTACGGTACTCGAGTACTCCTCCTTGTATGGGAAACCCCGTCCCCGCACCAAAAATGAGGGGGAAGAAGAAAAAAGAAAAAAAAATTGAGATTTAGCCTGCTTGATACGGTACGGTGCTTGCGCAAGTATTCTCGCAAGTACCGGCATCATACAAGCACGGTACGGTACTCGGGTACCGGTGCAGGTGCTCTACAAGTACGGGTACGGTCCTCAATCCCTGGTGTCCCCGGGAAGCACGCATCTGAGGAAAAGTACGGTACTTCGTACTGGTAACTGGTAACATGAGAAATGGGCGCACTTTGGAGACAAGAGAGCAGTACCGGTACTCTGCAGTATCGTACTCAAGTACCAGCAGCACCGGTACCGCACTCGGGTAAAAAGGGCTACGACACGAGCGCCACTGCATGACCCGGGAACCTTGGCCATCATCATCACAATGGGGGTGAAGAGGAAGAAGGAGCGAATGGAAATCCCGCCCTTTCATTCGCCTTGCTGCGACTAACGATAACCTGAAATATGAAAAGGAAAGTGCTCGCATCGCATCAACCATTCGGGGCAACCTCCGTCATCTTGGCATTGCGCTGGTCCAGCGTCCATTAACCGAATCGTTGTCGGGCGATGCGACATTGCTAGTCAAGGGATCCCGTGTTACCGGGACCAATCCGAAAGCGAGGAAGAGAGGAGAGAGGAAATGCCGTACCGTACTATCCCACCTTTCGCACATTTCCCTTGCTCTTCCTTGTTTGTCTCGTGCAAAAAGCAGGTGTTGGCAGCGAACCGCCGTGCTCATAATATTGGGATTACGGGTACTGCACGGTAGGGTACTGCGCTGGGGAATGGGAGACATGTGCAGTACTCGAGTACAGTCGTGTCCAGAAAGTCTTTGCACCCCTAACCAATACAACCAAGTGAACATCAATGAACACAATGACTACAAATAAATAAATCAATAGAATTAATTCAAAGCCATAGTGAAATATAAGCTGTAAAGACTATCTTTGAAAATTATGGTAAAGTTTTGTCATCAAATACTGTTTACAGACTATTGTGTTTAAATACTGACCAAAATGTAGTTACTTAAAACAGACCTTGTAGAATATTTTTTATCTTTATAACCTACTATGAAAGTAATTCACTATTAAATGTGTGTGATATTTGGGCAATCGTGAATCAGGATATAATACATAAATAAAGTGTCCATCAAAAATGAATTAATGAGTTGAGATTTCTCCACATAGGTATTTTAGTGAAAATATCAGGTATGTAGTTTCTCTACCTTTATAGAAGAACATGTATTAATTAATGATAGAGAGTAAGCCATAACTTTTAAAGATATATAAGTATGTGGCACACAAGTCTTATAGGAATTGGGAGTGTTCTCCTCTACCAGTAGTCAAAATTGATACATAATAAATATGAATATGAAAAGACCTTCTTTGAAGTATACTACTATTGTATAAATATTTTTAATATATTTTTCTACCATCAAAATAATCACTATCTAGTGGTAGATCTAACCTATAGTATAAAATATTTTTAAATCAATGTTTCAGTTGTCTATTATAGATCACAAACTACAAGCTTATTAGTTTTTTTAAAAATATCTAATAACCTGTTTGAATTTTGATTCTTGTGCATACAATAGTACTAAATAACCTCCAAATAACTTCTGTACAATCTTTAGAAGGTATTATTTACTATAAAAGTAATTTTAGAGTCCTAAATAAGAAGACTTTTATATTTAATTCTTCTTTTATACTATTTCAATTGATGTAATTAAACTTGTATATTAATAACAACCTTGCTATTTATACAATATGTAGTTTAGCACAAAATAATCTCCTATATCTTGAGTACTATGACTTATACCTTTGTTCCTAAGTTCTTGCTTATCGAGTTTTGAGTTCCAGTTGTGTAGTCTAAAGTTTTTTGTTGAAGTCTCTTAATAAATTTCACTGATTTCAGCTCTGGTGTAAGGTAGTACAAACCAATAATATTTTAGCTTTATTATTATAGATATTTCTACTCACGCTAGTCAATAATATAAATATAAATTTTATTATTTTATTTACATACTTTTAGATTTATTGGAAAATGTTGTAGGGTGGGGTCTTAGGTGGTATCCGTTGCTATGGAGGGGTGCGAAGACTTTCCGGACACGACTGTACTGGTGCCGTAAAAACCGCAATTGAGCTAGGACGTTGGAGTTGCCTTTTGATTTGTCACAGGCGGGGGCTGAAGGAGAATATCAACAACGGCCCCCACTTCAGTCGTCTCTCCCATACTCCGATGGGGGATTGCCCGGCGAATAGAAGGGTGTAAAATATTGACTTTTGAGCGAGCTATGATATAACCTGGCAGGCGTTCAGTGTTAGGGCCTAGGTTACCATAGCACAATTTGCCCCCTTGGAATCCCCAAGGCTTGAAAGCGAGCCGCTGGTGTGCATACCGATGTAATCCAACTTGGTCATGTTTCTTTGGTGGTGGTGGCGAGAAGGATGCCACAAGAGCTAGAACGGATACCGTGCCGGCGTGCCGTAAAATCTCGCACGTATCATTACTATCATACCGCACCGTTTTCTATGAACATATCGCATTAACTCGAAAAATTGACTATCTCCAGACAGGGATGTGATCTCCGGATGAGGCCGTTACTGGCCCATGTCTGAGTGATTGGCGATGATCCTAGAACCAGTACTGAATGTCAACATTCAGGTACAGTAGGGTGGAAGAAGTATCCTATGTACATGGCAATGAATTCAATTCTGATTCGATTAGTAAAACAAAAAAAGTAAATGATCTCTAGACAGGTGTATCTTCTTCATTCTTTCCTACAGTGTAGATGTTGCGGTTTCCCACTACTCGTGTTACTCGCAACAGGTAATGACCTTGGTTGGTCCTTCCGAACTGCGCTGCGCTGTGTCCTAGCATGTTACGGTTACCCACTACTCGTGTTACTCGCGGCAGGTAACGACCTTGGTTGGTCCTTCCGAACTGCGCTGCACTGTGTCCTAGAGCTCCTCAAGTCTCTAGGCCCTATCTTAGTATTCTCACATAAGAATCGGTTTCTCACCAGCGCCCAGAGTATCGGTCTTTGATTTGGTTAATATGATCCGTGTAGCGGATAGGTTCTTGACTCTAAAGCGGATCCGTCTAGAGGATAAGATTGGAGCGTAAAGGTTTTTATATTGTAAAGATCGTAAAGAAGTAGATAGGAAGTAACAGTAGATGGTTGCGTGAAGAGCTAACCCATCTGTGAAAACCCGGCCTTTATATAGGCCTCTTCCCCCAACCCTAACCCTGCCCTGATCCTCAAGTGAGGTCAGGTGCGAAATCCATCACCTGACTCTAATAAGTCATGTGCGCAAACATAAATCAACCGCAATATAAATAAACTAACCACATGACCTACTAACAAGGTCACGCGCGAAACATAAACAAGTCTGCCTTGCCGGTAAGCCTTACTGGCCAGCCTAGACTCTCCCCATGACGTCAACTGTACATCATGTGCGAAATGCAATTAACATAAACAAGCCCCATGACCTGCTAACGAGGTCATGTGCGTA
The DNA here is from genome assembly GCA_003182015.1 of Tuber magnatum. Lineage (NCBI taxonomy): Eukaryota > Fungi > Ascomycota > Pezizomycetes > Pezizales > Tuberaceae > Tuber > Tuber magnatum. The sequence goes on along the minus strand of PYWC01000024.1, from coordinate 586,918 downwards.
AAATGAATTTAAACATAAATGAGCCCTATGACCTGCTAAGGAGGCCATGTGTGGGAAAGAATATCTTGACTGTATGATATCTAAATGAGGTTATATGTGAAACCTGTTTCCTCGCCACCGTCACCTGGCTAGCGCTGCTCTAGCCAGATCGTGACAGTAGTACTCAATAGCTTCACTATTGTTCTCTTCCTTTGAAATATCAGTATCTGGATTTTCCCTTGAAACATTCCTTCTCCAATCCCCTATTTTTAATTCCTCAAATCCTTGATATCTGTTATATATAAGACAAACTGGCATAGTGTAATGGGAATGTCACACTATTATGGGCATAAGATCATATGTTCGATCCTAGGGTCTACTGTAACCGGGGCACCCATAGGAAGATGGATCCCAAAGTTGCGACCGTACTGAACAACTTCAAACTTATCACTAAAAGTTCACACCAATGTAACAGTAAAGTAAACAGTAAAACTTAATATGGTTAAGCCTGATGCTTCACTCAATTAAGGTCTCGTAAGGATTGATTGTTGGAGTAGGAGAGTTCTCGCATAGACTTTCAGGTAGTTTTATCTTTTGCCAGAAACTCCCCCATCAGTTTACTCCAACCGTTCGAGCACACCCTTCTCCGCTAAGGGTGGTCCAACACATCTCCTGGCACACCCTGCAGGCATGCATGTGTCGAGACACTCTAGTCGGCGTTAAGCGTATGCCATTATCGTTTGTGCCGTGCATTTCCATTTTGCCCACGAGAGTGAAAACTTCTGCGCATCACTGTCTTGCCAGTTGCTAACAGTCAAGACACCTCATGAACTAGACTATCTATGACACCCTTCCTATATGCATTGATCTCTACTTGACTCCGGAGGCTACCGTGAGCAGTTTATCTATTTACTATTTACGTGTCTCGGGCTTCCGGTGTCTTCCGCAGGACACGGTAGTCCAGGAGTGATCCAATGGGCGCTACCCATGACCACTACCTCGGATCTACCTTACTTGTGGTTGGAATCATGCTCTTAGTGTCTCCGCACTTCCCTTCCAGAGCCTATAGCGTTGGGAGCACTTTCGGGCCTGGTAGGTGTAAAGCTCTCCCATTCGCCCCAGCACCACCCGGGACTACCTTCGGGACCACCATGGGTAACACCTGTTAACTCCGCCAGTTTTGGTCTGTTTTACTGCGAAGAACTTAGAGGAGGTACTCCACCTTCCACCCTATGCCCCCTTCTATACCCTGCGAACAGCGTACCATCGACCGGACAGAAGCGACGTATCCGGTATTGCAAGCATGTCTGCAATGATTCCTCTTTGCTAGACTGCACCCAACTACACAACCGTTTGCCCATGACGTCTGGGCCTCAAGGCGGGGCCGGAGGGGTATGATAGGAATAATGTCTCCAATTTACAGCTTCATCGAAGCTACGTAGCTCGCCCAATAGCATTCCCTGCAACCCGAGATTCCAGTATCATGCATGGCTTGGCGTGACAAACATTCCAGTCAATTTTCCCAAACTCCCCGAGGGACTTCGTATTGAAAGGTAGGGTAACTCAGGACACTGGACAGCATAACCCAAGCCCCAGGGCATGGTAACCTGATCCCGAGGGTAGGATAACCTTGTTCAGCGGACACGATAACTTTTCCCTATTACCCTGTCTATCCTGTCGCCGGTGATAGACATTTCTGACCTGTCTCCAGTTACCCGGCCTAGTTGAGCAACTGTCCCTTCAGAACTCCCTAAGTACGCTGATACCGCTCCCGGGTGTATCCAGGTACCTAAGTCCCTGACCAGCCAATTCTGTTCATTCTTGGAGCTTGGGCTATCGGGTTTCTTTAGGTCAAGTACTTACTTGCCTGCCAGTTCCTATCAGTTCGCCTCCTGGCTACCTGTATCGGTATAGGTTCTGTCTGCCACAGCTTATGTATGCTGGGTCGTTACATCACTTCCCTGTTCTCTACCATCCGTCCCAGACTATTAGCGTCGTCTCTTATTTCCACGACTCGATTCCCCCAAGACCCTATGGGCCTTGGGCTTGGACGGATACTTTTGGTGGAAATCCAGAATGGCCTGCAAGCCTGTCCCTTCTAGCATCTCATAGGGCTCCCATGAGTTCTCCCCAGCCCCATAGCCTTCCCATGAAACCAATTACTGGACGAAGCGCGACGGAAACTTTGCCTGTGCTACTCTGTACCATCGGCTATCTACAACAGCTGCGACAATGTAACTGCGCACGTTGTCTACAAGTTCTGGGGTAGGCACTTCCTTGACCCTACCTGCTGCCGGATCCTCATGATCGGGTTCGAGCAACGTGACATTGAAAACTAGGTGGATGCTCCATCGGGTGGGCAGTGGGAGTTCATAGTCTCGGTTACCCACTCGACGTTTGACCACAAAAGGGCCAAACAACCCGTGGTCCAGCTTCTCCATCGGACACTTGGTGCAGATGTTCTCCCGGTTTAACAACACGCGGTCTGCTTTCTTTGCCCGCCCAGCGGTCACATCCTCCCAGGTAACACAGTCCGGTCATTGCAACGTTTCCTGGTCGTGCCATTTCCATTGCCTTTCCTGTGCCCGTTGAAATGTTTCTCGAATCTCTTCCCAGGTTTCTTCCCATTCCTTGCCCCAGAGCTCACTGCTAGGGTGTATTCCTTGAGTATCAGACCTGACACCTGCCCAGTTTGTCCTTGGGTGAAACCCATAGTTGATCTCAAAAGGTGACAACCTGGTGGATTCTGATGTTGAGGTGTTGTACGCATACTCTACAAGGGGTAACAGCGGAACCCAATCACCTTGTTGGGAGGAACAGTAACTACGCAAGTACTGCTCCAGTGTCTGATTAACCCTCCCGGTTTGCCCATCAGTCTCAGCGTGGAATGCAGTCGAAACACTTAGTTTCACTTACAACAAGTGCATTACACATATCGAGAACTTGGATGTGAATTGGCTATCTCGATCGGAGATGAATGACTATGGGAGTCCATGAAGACGCCAAACTTCCTTCAGGAATATCAAGACAAGCTCCTTGATAGGTACCTCCATGGTCAGGGGTATCAAATGGGCCATTTTTGAGAATCTGTCCAGTATGACCCAGATCTTGGTATACCCTTCGGACTCTGGCAGCACTACATTGAAGTCCATTGAAATTGCCATCCACGGCCGCATAGGAACATCAATAGATTCCAGCAGCACGAACTTCTTGTGCCTGATGGACTTAGTTCTTCGGCATGCATCACATGTTCGTACATAGTCCGTGATGTGCTCATCCATCTTTCACCAATAGAAGTTAGCCCTAACCCTGCCAATGGTTTTGTACGTCCCAAAGTGCCCCGCGGTGCGGGAGTCATGCGCAGCCTCCATGAGTGTCTTCTTGAGATTGTGGCCCTGGGGAACATAGCACCAGTTCTTGTATAGGAGTAAGCCTTTTTCCGTCCTGAGATGTCGGTCGACCTCTTTGTCAGTGGGAGTGGTTGCATTCAGGATCCTCAAGTATTCCGGGTCTTTGGTTATCGCTACCTGCAGTTGAACCAAAACGGACAAAGGGAGCGGAAATCCTTGGCACACCTGCAACACTTGTGGTGGCAAGATGTCCTGTTCCTGGCTCCCAACCCACTGTCCGGGGCGAAAAAACAACAGTGGCAGAAAGTCACTCAGCCCTTCAGGGCAGTAGTCCCTACACCGCGATAAAGCATCAGCCTTCTCATTTAACTGTCGTTCTCTGTAAACCACCTTGAAGTTAAACGGTTGCAGGAATTCGGCCCAGCGGTGCTGCCTTCGGTTAAGGACCTTGGTACTATTGAAGTACTCCAAATTCTTGTAATCCACATAGATCATCAACTGGTCCGTTACCGAGCGTAGCAAATGATCCCATTCCTTGAATACCGCCACGATGGCTGTCATTTCCTTGTCATGGACATCAAAATTAATCTCCGCTGGGTGTGTAACATGTTCGGGCCAGGCCTTAGTCACGTAGCGGTACGATAGGAGCAGATGGCTTCGTGATCAACACGGAGCGAGCGCTGCTTGCTAAAGGAGGCTTCGAACAGAGTGTAATAGGAGATCAAAGTAGTAACTGTTCAACCAAGTATATTTAAGAATTCTGTCTGTCGAAGTCTGCTGTTTCCATCGCGGGAATCAGCGGTCTTTCAATACAGCATATCGCTTATCTCCAGTATGAGCGATATTGCAAAACATTGTATGTATCAACCGATAGCACATGAAACGATACAAGTATCAAACGATACTGTAAAACCAAACATAAAACAATGTGTGTATCAACCAATAGCATATGAAACACTACAAGTATCAAATAATACTGTGAAACCAAACATAAAACAATGTGTGTATCAACTGATAGCATACGAAACACTACAAGTATCAAATGATACTGTGAAACCAAACATAAAACAATGTGTGTATCAACTGATAGCATACGAAACACTACAAGTATCAAATGATACTGTGAAACCAAACATAAAACAATGTGTGTATCAACCAATAGCATACGAAACACTACAAGTATCAAACGATACTGTGAAACCAAACATAAAACAGGGTGGGTATCAACCGATAGCACACGAAACACTACAGGTATCAAACGATACTGTGAAACCAAACATAAAATCCTAGTAACCCGTACCGGTTACACTCCCAAAATAAAATGACAATTTCACCAAAACAAAACAATCCAGGCAAATCCTAATGAACTCCTAATGGCCGGTAGTCCCGCTATTTTCTGGATAGGACCCATCCTCATCGTCATCACTATGGTGCAGCACTCTCAAGTCGTCCTGCAACATCCATTCCGCACCTTCCAACCATCTCTCCAAGCACTCCTCGCATGGCGCTCTGCGCACAAAGCAACCAGACTCCCAGTAATGTGGCAGGTCCACAAAGTTCCAAACTATCCGGTCCTCCCATTCCTCCCACTCAACATCGATTCGTCCACAATCCTCGCAGTGATCGATGTAGAAAATCTTCCAGTATGAGTCTTCTGGCATGATCTCTCGGTAAAGTACGTACCCCAAAATGAGGTCCTGTCCCTTGATGCTGACTTCTGCGTAGGTCGATATTTTGGTTTTTCTTTCTCGCGTAAGGGTAAGTTTGTAATATGGTGAAGAATTTTGTAAGGGGTTAAAGGTTTGGAGGTTAGGTAGGGTGGTCTGTTTTCTTCAATGGTTTAGGGGGCTGGTGGGTGGTATTTATGTTTCGGTGGTGACCTCACTTAGGTGTTGGCCTCGCTTAGGTGTTGGCCTCGCTTAGGTCTTCATAGGAAGGGGGTAGCTGCTTAATTTTGGTTTCTTCCATTTCCATGCAACGATCACATTTTTCTGTGCTCAGGTAGCACCCGCTACCGAAGCGGATAACATCTGACACTGATTCTCCCCACATTCGTCCCGTCGATTCTGGTGTTATTTCTAAGCATTTGTTGCAGATATGTATGAATAGTTGGTGTGTAAGGTATCGTCTAGAGATAATATCACGGTTTACCAATAGTCCGATTAGATGATAGCGCAGTCTCCAAGGTACTTGCTCATGGTTTGACCTCGTAAGGCTGTTGGATGGAGTGTTCTTTCCTTTCGCTATTGCCAGTACTCCGCCTCGGCTGGCTGGGCTAGGTATGCCGCTTCATCTTCCATTACCCGATTCTCATCTTGGCTGCTTTCAAAATCGCTTTTGAAGTGGGCTGACCAGAATCCGTCCTGTATCCCTTGGTCTGTGTCTGGGCGCAGGTGTTGGATTTCTGGTAGTGTTGGGTTCCACGCCACCGTCACATGGTTTATCGTAGGGGGTAGTTTATCCTCTGCTTCGTTCTCTTCTCACCATTGATTAACCGCTTCCATTGCATTTCCCAATTCCTCAAGGGGTTCCCAGCTATTTTCTGTTTCCGGGTACCTCACCCATTTCACTAGGAACTTGTTACGGTCATATCATCTTCTGTGGTCTCGTATGGTTTCCACTTCCCATTCCGGTTTCTCGTTTACCACGATTGGGGGTGGTTTTGCGTGGCTCCTTGCAGGAAAAGAAATGTCATCGTTCGGACGGTATCTTTTCACGGTGGAAGCATGAAATGTCGCTTCTCGGTTTCTGTACATTCTGCCATCCATCTCGACCGTGTAGTTTTGTGTATGCTCATCGTATCCGATTATCTTGAATGGTCCACGCCAGCGTGGTTGCAGTTTCTTGCTCCGTCCTGATTCTGTTGCGAACAAACATCCATATACTAGTAACAAGTTTCCCTTCCCTATCGGTGTATGGTGTCTGCGTCGTTTTGCTGCCGTTCTCGTACTTCTAAACCGTGCCATTTTAATCGCATTGAAAGCCGCGTTCCGGATCGCTTGGTGCCTGTTTAGTAATTCGTCGGCTGCCGGTACTGCGGAATTTTTGAAGTTTGCTAGGGGTAGTAGTGGGTAATTCTTTCCGAAAATGGCTTTATATGGTGACATGCCGAGAGTTTCTGACCATCCCGCATTCAGGTACGCTGCTGTCTCTGGTATGGCATCAAACCAATTATTTTGTCTGGCGTTGACTAGATTTCGGAGAGCTGTCTTCAATTCTCGGATTTTCCTTTCGACCTGTCCATTGGTTTCGTGATGGCCTGGTGCCGCCTTGATGTGTTCAATGCCTAACGATCGGCACTGTTGTCTCCACACATGTGATTCAAACCTTGGGTCCGCATCGCTCACTAGAGATGTTGGGTAGCCATGGGGTGTAAATATTTTGTTACGTAGCAGTTCCCAGGTTGCTATTGCTGTTACTTGCTTCGTTGTAGGTATAAGCCACGTGAATCCTGAAAACCTATCCATCGCAACCAGAATCGTATCGTATCCCCATGAGTTGTGGAATGGTCCTGCAAAATCAATGGCTATTGATTCGAAGATTTCTGATGGCAGGGCAATTGTTTGAGCCCTTCCTTCTGGCAATTTTGTGGGTTCCTTATTCACCTGGCATGTGTGGCACTGGGCTATATACGCTCTAAAGTCTTTCCGCATTTCAGGCCAAAATGGGTACTCCGTTGCGTATCGTAAGTTTCGTTCGCTACTGTGGTGGCCCTTGTTGTGAATTTCGCTAATAACATATTCCCTTAATGTTGTGTTTCCGTATGCAGGACCTTTCGGGATATACAGGCAGTCTTCTCCGTATCTGGTTTTTGCGTATAGCATTCCGTTTGCAACCTTGTAAGAGGACAAGTCTCCGGTGGAGTCCATACTTTCATTTACCTTCTTCCAAATTGGTTCCTTTCGGTATGCTGCTACCATGTGCGCTCGGAACGTTCCGATCATTTCGTTGACTGTCTGTAAGGTGTCGCGTTCGTCTTCTATTTCGCTTCCTCTGGTTGTCTCAGGTAGGTCGTCCTCCTCGTTGTCTTCTAAAACATCGTAAAGTCCGCGTCGGTATTCTGTCATTGTCGGGGGCATTACCGAGACTATTGTCTCATTGGTAAGGCTTTCCAGCCGTTCCGCTCGCCTAATGGGTGTTGGGCTATCAGGTCCTGGCATTCGGAATGCCTCTATTGTTTCAGTTGTAAGGTTTTCTATCGGTTCTGGTTCCGTCATCTGGAATACCGGGGCCTCCGGGTTTAGCAGTGCCGGAATTGCATACGACCTAGGCGTTGGCTGGGCAAGGGTGGACGGTCCTTCTCCTGCACTCATTGGTCTTTCGCCGGTGGTTTGTTGCCATTCCCAGTCATTGATTTCGGGAGACTCCGGAGGGCTTGGGTCGATTTCCGTACTCGGGGGGCTCGGTCCATCACTAGATGGGTAAGGGGTCGATTTACCCCGTCGTCTAGGATGGTTGTTCGTAAATTTGATCTCAGTTTGGTGATATGGGCAATGATCCACGTAACAGTGTGAGTAATGAAGGGCGCTATGTTGGAGTTCTTCTGGTGGCGTACTGCGCAGAGTACATGCGTCACCCCAATCGTTTCCTGCAACAATCGAGCAGGGGCTTTCGGGAGGTACAGGGGCCTCGTTGGGGTACTCAGTATAGGAGTAAGGAGGGGAAGTAGGGGAGTACTCCTGCGTGGGCTCCATTGTGTTTGATTCTTGTTCGTAGACCGTGTTATCCGAGATGTCATCCGATTCCTTCGTATGATCATGGACATAGAGTGGATTCAAGTCTGGTTCTCCCTCATAAATTCGGGAAAGGGCGTCAGCTAAATAGTTCGTGCTTCCTGGTGCGTAGACTATCTTTGCGTCGTATTTTCCCAAGGCACTTAGCCATCTCACCTGCTTCCTGCTAGGGTTTTTGGCCGTTCGCAGGTGTGTTAAGGGTTGGTGGTCTGTAACTATCGTGAAGGGATTTCCCATCAGTACATTGTGGAACCGATTAAGCGCTTCCACTATCGCTAAGGCCTCTTTATCGGTGGTCCCATAATTCATCTGAGCGTTGGTGAATTTTCTGCTGTGTAGCGCGGCTGGTCGTGCCGTCTCATAAGTGGGTCCTTGTCCCACCCATGCTCCAACTCCTAAATCTGAGGCGTCCGTAACTAGCCAAATTGGTTCCTTCTCTCGTATATCTATTGGTCGCATGACTTGGTGGTCGAGTATCCGTTTCCGGACCATGTTGAATGCGGTCTGGTGGGTTGTTGTCCATACGAATTCGGCGTTTCCCGTTAAGTCGGTTAGTGGTGCCGTCAATGTAGCGTGGTGTGGAAGGAATTGGGCCACATAGTTCACTATTCCTAGGAATCGTTGCAATTCCTTCTTGTTTTTTGGCGTTTCCCATTCTGCAATGGACGATATTTTCTGAGGGGAAGCATGGATTCCCTCGTTGTCCACTATGTGTCCCAATACTTCCAGCTTATCTGCAAACAGTACTGATTTCTTTTTGCTCGCAAAGAATTTTGCCTTCCTGAGTCGATCACATACTTGGCGTATGTGTTTCTCGTGTTCTTCTGATGTGTCTGAAAATATGAGGATATCATCAATGTATACCCATACAAAATGATGTAAATATTCGCTTAGGAGATCTTCCATTATTCGCATAAATGTTGCTGGTGCATTCATGTCTCCTTGGAGCATGACTTTGCTCACAAAGCCTCCGAATGGTGTTTTGAATGAATTGAACTTAACACTGTCCTTCTCCACGCGTGTTTGGAAGTATGCATCGCTTAGGTCGATCTTACTCCTGAATTTTGCTCGTCCTATCCTGTTAAGGATCTGCTGTTGGTTTGGAATTGAAGGGCTATCCATGACCGTGTTATCATTCCTTACTTTCAAGTCCACTAGGGGGCGGATCCTTCCGTCTGATTTGGGTTGTACAAACATGGGTGCCGCTCCGGGAACTTCCTGTCGTACAATTACTCCACTTCGTAATTTCTCGTTTATCCAGTTCATGAGTTTTTCCTTGTAGGCTTCTGGGATCGAGTATGTTGGTTGGTTTCGTAGGTCGGTTGGATCCTTTAGTCGAATGTGGTGGTTAATCTTACGCACTGGGGGTAGCGTTTCAGGGACCTTGTCCGGGAATACATCCCTGTATTCTTCCATCAATGTTTTTGAGGTGGCGTCTGACACAGCGGCTCGGATTTCCCCGCTTGTTGGTTTGCATAGCACTCGTAACCTGTCATCTGGGAATTCCACTGCTGTGTCCCCACACCTGATCAGAGCATTATGTCTTTTCAGGAAGGGCATTCCAATCAGGGCATCGTATTTCGCCAAGTTCCCTACCAACATCTGCTGATTTGTCCATTTCTTTTTTCCGATTCCTACGGTCAGTCCACATTTTTTGTGGCTTGAGGAGCGGGATCCTTTCATAGCCATGTTGACTGTTGTTGGTTGGGGCAGTGGTTCCGTTGGGATTCCATGGGTGGAGATAAAGGTGGCGCTAATTATGTCGCAGCCGATCGTTCCCGTGTCAAATAGTACCTTTGCTGGGTGGCCTTCTATGTGAATTGTTCCTTCCAGAGCGTCACGGGGTTTGATTGCCAGCGTCGGTTGTGTTCGTAGGCTTTCCATTTCAACTGAGTTAATTTCCACTTCGTCGTATTCAGTTGCTTCCATGTGATTCGTGCTTGTCTCTCGCTTAGCGGCCTTTCCTTTTCCTTTTTTCGAATAGCAATCCTTTGCGTAGTGCCCCTTTTTCCCGCATTCGTAACACGTGCCTTCCTCGCATCGTTTCTGTTTCTTGTCTTTCTAGTCCTTGCGGTATGGTTTATCCTTCTTCGTATTGTCCCGCGATGATGCTTCCCGCGATGATGATCCTTTGCTATGCCTTTGCTGTGGCACATGGGTTCGGTAAACTCCTGTTTCATACAGGATAGCATCCTTCCGTTCGGCCCGCTTTACTATCTTGTCAAAGGAATCATCATCCTCCTCCATGGGTTCTACCTCCTGACGTAGTCTGGGATGCATTGCTTCATACAATCTTTGTTTCAGCGTATACTGAGACACTGTTCCAGTAGGCAATCGTCCATGATACATCAAGAGATCCGTCGCCACCAGGGTTATTCTTTCTGTTTTGTCATTTCGTACTTGCTGGATATCCTTGAACCTTTTGTATAGTTCTTCCGTGTTTTGCGAGGATTGGAATCCTTCTCTCAAGTACTTTATCAGGGTCGTTCCTCGGATTTTTTCCCCACTCTCATAGTGGTTCATTGCTTGGTGGTATGCCTCCTCTGCCTTCCCGGTACAGAAGCTTGCGAAGTACGCTCCGCTTCCTTCCTTGGTTGTGTCCACTCCATGTAGGGTAAGGTGTTGCGAAGTTGTTATGACCCACCGGTCAAATACTACAGGTTTTAGGTCGTCCTTTTCGCCCAAGATCGAGGGTGGCAGTAGAAGTTTGATTTTAGGTCCTGCTCACCCAGCCCGGCGGATTCACCTTCAGACATATCTTGTTCGGATTCTTCGTTACTCAAGTTGTTGTTTGAGGAGCTTTCTGGATCTTCGCTAGCGTTATCGTCTGGTGGCTGCCTCACTACCGCGTGATTTGATCCTTCTTCTTCGCTTTCTTCATTCTTGGGTGTCCCGATAGGTATGCTGTCTTTCCTTGGTGGTTGCGCCGGTCCCTTTCCTTTGCTGGGGCTCGTGGGATATTGCCCAGGGAGGGTGGTTGCTGCCTTTGTGAATTCGTTAGTCGACTCGCTAAAGGTCTGCTTGGCCAAGTCTTGTGCTGGTTGTCGTTCTGCTTCGTCGATCAGAAATTCGCTCTTTGGCCCTATCCATTTCTTAGGTTACCTTTTCTTGGTAAGGCCTTCTCGTGGGACCTGCTTCCCACTTCGAGTCTCTAATGACTCAATCGTGTTGTTTGGCGGAGCCGAACTTCTCGTGATTCTGCCGCTCCCCGATGCTAGCTTTACTTATTGGACTTTTCATAGGTTGATCAGACCAGGTCCCTGCAGGTTTCTTAACAGCTTGCTGAGGTTAAAAAAATGTGACGTGTTCGGGCCAGGCCCTAGTCACGTAGCGGTACAATAGAAGCAGATGCCTTTGTGATCAACACGAAGCGAGCGCTGCTTGCTAAAGGAGGCTTCGAACGGGGGGGTAATAGGAGATCAAGGAAGTAACTGTTCAACCAAGTATATTTAAGAATACTGTTGGTCAAAGTCTGCTGTTTCCATCGTGGGAGTCAGCGGTCTTTAAATACAGCATATGGCTTATCTCCGGTATGAGCGATATTGCAAAACATTGTTTGTATCAACCGATAGCACACGAAACGATACAAGTATCAAACGATACTGTAAAACCAAACATAAAACAATGTGTGTATCAACCGATAGCACACGAAACACTACAAGTATCAAACGATATTGTGAAACCAAACATAAAACAATCTGTGTATCAACCGATAGCACATGAAACACTACAAGTATTAAACGATACTGTGAAACCAAACATAAAACAATATGTGTATCAACCAATAGCACACGAAACACTACCAGTATCAAACGATAAGGTAAAGCCAAACATAAAATCCTAGTAACCCGTACCCGTTACAGGGTGAAACTTTCTACTATGATAGGCCACCAGATGCCATCCCTCATCTTAACAGAACTGGGAGCGAACGGCTCCTAATGCAAAGTCACTAGCGTTGGTTTCCAGCCAGGTTGGCCATTCAGGGTCAAAATATGCTAGGATAGGTTTGGACATAAACGCTTCCTTCAAATGGTTGAAGGCCTGCTCACATGCAGTTGTCCATTCCCACCGGACAACCTTCTTTATCAAGTCCATCAGAGATTTCCCTATCTTGCCGAAACCTTCTATGAACCGAAGATTGAAGTTCGCAAAGCCCATAAACCTTTGAACGTCGACGACGTCTTTTGGAGGTGCCCAATCACGGATTGCCTGCACCTTCTTCGACAACATAGAGATCCCCATATCGGAGATCTTGTATCCGTGGAATTCAACCTCCCGTTGGTGGAAACTGGACTTCTTCATGCTTACATATAGTCTAGCTTTCCGCAATATCTCCATCACAGATCGCACCATCGCGACATGCTCTTCCATAGTTTCGCAGTAGATCAGGATGTCATCCATGTACGCGATGACTCCTTCATCCATGAGATCCTGAAAGACCCCATTTATCATGCTTTGGAAAGTTGCAGGGGCCTTACATAACCCAAATGGCATGACCGTGTATTCATACAGTCCATATCTGCACCGGAAGGCCGTCTTCCATTCCTCGCCTTCTGCCATCCTCAGAAGGTAGTACCCGTTCTTCATGTCCAACTTGTTGAACATACCGGCTTTTTCTAACATATCTCGCAGTCCATTCATCAACAGCAGAGCATATTTGCTCTTTACTGTGATTTTGTTCAGCCCTCGCTAACCTATTAGGAGTCTTAATGTACCATCCAGTTTTGGCTCGAAGAGGAAAAGGGCTGCTGCTGCGGAACTGGATCGCCGTAGCTTTCCTGTTCGCAGCATGTCATTCAGATATTCCCGGAGTTTCTTAACCTCGTGTTCCAATAACGGATAGATAGGCCCAAAGGGAGATTGAGTTCCGGGTTGCAACCCGATCGCGTGGTCATACTTCGAGTGCTCTGGTAACGCCTCAATCCGTTCTTGACTGAAGATATCCCCATAGTCCTTATACTCGAGGAGTAGCTTAACCGTAATGTCGGCACCTTCCTCAACGGAGGATTGCACAATTCCCAATAGGTACATATTACTAGGGTCTTCGGCTAGTAACCCTTCATCGGTCATGAACACTAACCGCCCCTGCTCTGCCAGGCAGTTAGCCTTGCAGAAATCTGAGCGCCAGGTTAGTGATCCAGTCTTCCAATCTATGTCGGGTTTATGGTCCTTCAACCAAGACATAGGTAGGTACCCATCCACCTTCGTGTCGGGCATATCTGCGACTTCAAAGCGTATCTCATTGTGGTGGTCACCTATCCTCATCTCTAAGGACTTGGTATAGTATAGACCTGACCCAGGAATGTGATTAGCCCTGGGGTCGCTTATCGGCACGTGTACCTTTCGTCATACACAAGGTGCCTGAGTCTGCTTAACCCATCGGCTACTAAGCACCGGCCCAGTAGCTCCACTATCGAGTAGCAGGAGCGCTTCCGCGCTTACCTGTCTAGCTCCTATCTTCTAGTCTAACTTGACCCCTAGGTGGACAGACTTGGTATGACCAGGTAAGTTGTCACGCTTCTGCCTCTTCGCCTGTCTTGGTGACTTAGTCATCTTGGCTTAATAAATCCTTTTAGTCTGGTGCCTTTTGACACAAGAGCTACCACAACGGGTGGGTAAATGTTAAGGGATTGGGATTCGTCTTTTATCAATAACTAGGGTGTTTACTATCACGCTAGCATGATTTCGGGTACTAGACCCTCCTCAGGTAAACATGAAAATAGCAGTATTTATTTGATCAAGTCCAGCCTGAACCAATTCCGCTTGTACTAAACATAACAATTTTTTCCCAAGGTGGGTAGAAGTCCGCAGTTGGACTGGTTCCAAGTGAAGCAGCCTTGCTTCCCCCATGTCGAGCGTCTCCTCGAGCAGGACCTCACCCAGCCCCAACTGAAATAATGCCCTATGACTTGTCCATCCAGCTAAGGAAATCCTGAAACAAATACGTACAACTAGAACAAAGGAAATAACCAGAAACCCAACAATGGAGAGATATCCCAGACCACTTTGCACGGCCCGCAACATCTACCTGCCCACACCACCTGTGTAACGTGTTCCGGCTAGGCCCTAGTGACGTATCGGTACGATAGGAGCAGATGGCTTCGTGGTCAACACGAAGCGAGCGCTGCTAGCTAAAGGAGGCTTCGAACGGGGTGTAATAGGAGATCGAAGAAGTAACCATTCAACCAAGTATATTTAAGAATACTATCTGTCGAAGTCTGCTGTTTCCATCGCGGGAATCAGCGGTCTTTAAATACAGCATATCGCTTATTTCCAGTATGAGCGATATTGCAAAACAATGTGTGTATCAACTGATAGCACACGAAACAATACAAGTATCAAACGATACTGTGAAACCAAACATAAAACAATGTGTGTATCAACCGATAGCACACGAAACAATACAAGTATCAAACGATACTGTGAAACCAAACATAAAACAATGTGTGTATCAACCGATAGCACACGAAACAATACAAGTATCAAACGATACTGTGAAACCAAACATAAAACAATGTGTGTATCAACCGATAGCACACGAAACAATACAAGTATCAAACGATACTGTGAAACCAAACATAAAACAATGTGTGTATCAACCGATAGCACACGAAACAATACAAGTATCAAACGATACTGTGAAACCAAACATAAAACAATGTGTGTATCAACCGATAGCACACGAAACAATACAAGTATCAAACGATACTGTGAAACCAAACATAAAACAATGTGTGTATCAACCGATAGCACACGAAACAATACAAGTATCAAACGATACTGTGAAACCAAACATAAAACAATGTGTGTATCAACCGATAGCACACGAAACAATACAAGTATCAAACGATACTGTGAAACCAAACATAAAACAATGTGTGTATCAACCGATAGCACACGAAACAATACAAGTATCAAACGATACTGTGAAACCAAACATAAAACAATGTGTGTATCAACCGATAGCACACGAAACAATACAAGTATCAAACGATACTGTGAAACCAAACATAAAACAATGTGTGTATCAACCGATAGCACACGAAACAATACAAGTATCAAACGATACTGTGAAACCAAACATAAAACAATGTGTGTATCAACCGATAGCACACGAAACAATACAAGTATCAAACGATACTGTGAAACCAAACATAAAACAATGTGTGTATCAACCGATAGCACACGAAACAATACAAGTATCAAACGATACTGTGAAACCAAACATAAAACAATGTGTGTATCAACCGATAGCACACGAAACAATACAAGTATCAAACGATACTGTGAAACCAAACATAAAACAATGTGTGTATCAACCGATAGCACACGAAACAATACAAGTATCAAACGATACTGTGAAACCAAACATAAAACAATGTGTGTATCAACCGATAGCACACGAAACAATACAAGTATCAAACGATACTGTGAAACCAAACATAAAACAATGTGTGTATCAACCGATAGCACACGAAACAATACAAGTATCAAACGATACTGTGAAACCAAACATAAAACAATGTGTGTATCAACCGATAGCACACGAAACAATACAAGTATCAAACGATACTGTGAAACCAAACATAAAACAATGTGTGTATCAACCGATAGCACACGAAACAATACAAGTATCAAACGATACTGTGAAACCAAACATAAAACAATGTGTGTATCAACCGATAGCACACGAAACAATACAAGTATCAAACGATACTGTGAAACCAAACATAAAACAATGTGTGTATCAACCGATAGCACACGAAACAATACAAGTATCAAACGATACTGTGAAACCAAACATAAAACAATGTGTGTATCAACCGATAGCACACGAAACAATACAAGTATCAAACGATACTGTGAAACCAAACATAAAACAATGTGTGTATCAACCGATAGCACACGAAACAATACAAGTATCAAACGATACTGTGAAACCAAACATAAAACAATGTGTGTATCAACCGATAGCACACGAAACAATACAAGTATCAAACGATACTGTGAAACCAAACATAAAACAATGTGTGTATCAACCGATAGCACACGAAACAATACAAGTATCAAACGATACTGTGAAACCAAACATAAAACAATGTGTGTATCAACCGATAGCACACGAAACAATACAAGTATCAAACGATACTGTGAAACCAAACATAAAACAATGTGTGTATCAACCGATAGCACACGAAACAATACAAGTATCAAACGATACTGTGAAACCAAACATAAAACAATGTGTGTATCAACCGATAGCACACGAAACAATACAAGTATCAAACGATACTGTGAAACCAAACATAAAACAATGTGTGTATCAACCGATAGCACACGAAACAATACAAGTATCAAACGATACTGTGAAACCAAACATAAAACAATGTGTGTATCAACCGATAGCACACGAAACAATACAAGTATCAAACGATACTGTGAAACCAAACATAAAACAATGTGTGTATCAACCGATAGCACACGAAACAATACAAGTATCAAACGATACTGTGAAACCAAACATAAAACAATGTGTGTATCAACCGATAGCACACGAAACAATACAAGTATCAAACGATACTGTGAAACCAAACATAAAACAATGTGTGTATCAACCGATAGCACACGAAACAATACAAGTATCAAACGATACTGTGAAACCAAACATAAAACAATGTGTGTATCAACCGATAGCACACGAAACAATACAAGTATCAAACGATACTGTGAAACCAAACATAAAACAATGTGTGTATCAACCGATAGCACACGAAACAATACAAGTATCAAACGATACTGTGAAACCAAACATAAAACAATGTGTGTATCAACCGATAGCACACGAAACAATACAAGTATCAAACGATACTGTGAAACCAAACATAAAACAATGTGTGTATCAACCGATAGCACACGAAACAATACAAGTATCAAACGATACTGTGAAACCAAACATAAAACAATGTGTGTATCAACCGATAGCACACGAAACAATACAAGTATCAAACGATACTGTGAAACCAAACATAAAACAATGTGTGTATCAACCGATAGCACACGAAACAATACAAGTATCAAACGATACTGTGAAACCAAACATAAAACAATGTGTGTATCAACCGATAGCACACGAAACAATACAAGTATCAAACGATACTGTGAAACCAAACATAAAACAATGTGTGTATCAACCGATAGCACACGAAACAATACAAGTATCAAACGATACTGTGAAACCAAACATAAAACAATGTGTGTATCAACCGATAGCACACGAAACAATACAAGTATCAAACGATACTGTGAAACCAAACATAAAACAATGTGTGTATCAACCGATAGCACACGAAACAATACAAGTATCAAACGATACTGTGAAACCAAACATAAAACAATGTGTGTATCAACCGATAGCACACGAAACAATACAAGTATCAAACGATACTGTGAAACCAAACATAAAACAATGTGTGTATCAACCGATAGCACACGAAACAATACACGTATCAAACCATACTGTGAAACCAAACATAAAACAATTTGTGTATCAACCGATAGCACAAGAAACAATACAAGTATCAAACGATACTGTGAAACCAAACATAAAACCCTAGTAACCCGTACCGGTTACACCGTGGGTATATGAATGTTGGAAAGCCTCAAGGCTGAAGGCTACAGCTATACCTCGTCCTTCACATGAGCATCAACAGGCTCTCTGCCTGTCCCCTCCTCGATCTCCCGTAGTCGTTCAGGAAGTCTGGCGATTGGACCAACCGATGGGTGTCGGGTTAAGAAAAGGACATCGAAGCCAAAGAGTATCATGGCACCAGATACACCTGACCCTACTCCTCAGCTGACCCCTGCTCCCATTAACCCTCCTGCAACACTGTCGATTGGAACTCCCGTACCTCACCTCACTGCCTAAAGAGTTACACCTTTACCCATCTCGTTGCCTGCTCCTGATACCTTTCCTACCACAGTCTTCCTGCTAGTAGTGTCGGCTACCCCAGGGTTCCGACCACTGCACGCGGGATCACCGGCATTTTTCAAACAGGTAAGGCGCTAGGAAGAGCGAGTACCCACAGCTGCATCGCGAGGGACTCCGATCCCCGGACCTGGGACACCAGCTCACTCCGTTCCTTGGGCACCCATGATTCCCTCTACCCCCGCGAAAACCAACTCCTCCCTCTGTGCTCCCCATAATCACGAGCGGCGAGTCGGATAGCCAAGACGAATTTTGCCTGTCGGGCTGCAAATCAGAAGAAACCCGTATGGGGCGGATTCATTACCACATATATGGGTGCAGGAAGGAACAAGGGACTGCAGTAAGGAATCGAAGAAGGCAGAAGGAAGGAGATGGATGGCCAACATGTGGGTATTGTGGCTCATGGAGGCACGTTGGCCCCTCGATGTAACCCCTGAGCTGCCCAGAGCTACAGGCATTTCTGCAGATAACTCAGGTGGCGCCTAACCCTACTCCAGGGAGTGGGCGACGCCCTGTTCCACCACCGGCATCAGGACTATCATAGGCTAACCCCCCGGGGGATGGGAATCAGGATGGCTAGGAGGAACAGTTTGATGGGTGTAACAGACCACGGGAGACACCAGGCAGAAATGCCGGGGATGGTGTAGATGGAAATGCGCCTCCTGGAGGTGGTGCAACCAGGGCGGGAGGAGATCCAGGGGACTGCAACCATGATGGTTCGGATGATGATGATCCGAATTCTCCCCCTGATGTGACTCCCTTCCTTGGTACATACAAGGAAGATTGGAGTGACGAGAAGAAACGCTGGTGGGAGCGCCGTGCTAAGAAGCTACAACTGGAATTGCGAAGTAGATCGACCTCACGGCCATTCTCCAGACAGTGGCAAAAGAAGCCAGAGAGGTTCAGCGGTATTCTGGCATTCAAGGGAAAGGTTACCGAACTTGCAAGCTTCTTAACGTCAGTGGAGGTCAAGTTCGAACACTTTCCGGGGTGCAGGTTGACTGATATGGACAATGTAACAGGTACGGGTACTAGGTTGTTTTGTGTTTGCTTGCACAGTATCGTTGGATACTTGTATTGTTTCGTGTGCTATCGGTTGATACACGCATTGTTTTATATTTGGTTTCACGGTATCATTTGATACTGGTATTGTTTCGTGTGCTATCCGTTGATACAGGCATTGTTTTATGTTTGGCTTCATGGTATCATTTGATACTTGAATTGTTTCGTGTGCTATCGGTTGATACACACGTTGTTTGGCAATATCACTCATACTGGAGATAAGCGATATGCTGTATTTAAAGACCACTGATTTCCGCGATAGGAACGGCAGACTTGGACAGACAGTATTCTTAATATACTTGGTTGAACGGTTACTTCTTAGATCTCCTATTACATCCCTTCGAAGCCTCCTTTAGCAAGCAGCACTTGCTTCGTGTTGATCACAAAGCCATCTGCTCCTATCGTACCGCCACGTGATTAGGGTCTGGCCTGAACACGTTACATTTTTTTAACCTCCGCAAATAGTTAAGAAACCTGCCGGGACTTGGTCTGATCAACCTACAAAAGTCCAACAGAGAAGCTAGAATTGGGGAGCAGTAGAACCACGAAAGGGTCCACCCCGCCAACACGACACGATTGAGTCACTGGAGACTCGAAGTGGCAAGCCAGTCCCACGAGAAGGCCTTATGAAGAAAAGACAACCCCAGAAACCAAAAGGGCCAAAGAGCAATTTCTGGATTGACTAAGCAGAACGTCAACTAGCGCGAGACTCGGTGTAGGAGACCTTTAGCGAATTGACTGATGAATTAGGAAAGGTAGCAAACCGCCTTCCTGGGCTATTTCCCCACAGCTCCAGTAAAGGGAAGGGACAGGCACAACCACCGAAGAAAGACAGCATACCTTTCGGGACACCTACGAAGGAAGAAGACGAAGAAGAAGCATCAGATCACTCGGTAGTAAGACAGCCATCAGGCAAATCCCGCAGCGACTCTCCAGAAAGCTCGTCAGATAACAGCTCCAGTGACGAAGAATCTGAATACAACCTGTCCGAAGGTGAATCCGCTGGGCGAATAGGACCTAAAATTAAACTCCCGCTACCACCCTCATTCTCGGGCGAAACGGACAACTTAAAACCTGAAGTATTGGACCGGTGCGTTATAACAACTTCCCAATACCTGGCCCTACACAGCGTCGACAAAACTAAGCAAGGAAGCGGAGCGTACTTTGGAAGCTTCTGTACCGGAAAAGCAGAGGAAGCATAGCACCAGCAATGAACCACTATGAGAGTAGAGAGGAAATGTGAGGAACGACCCTGTTAAAATACTAGGGAGAGAGATTCCAATCCTCGTGAAAATGGAAGAACTATACAAAAGGTTCAAGGATATTCAGCAAGTACGAAATAGCAAAGCAGAAAGAATAACCTTAGTCGTGACAGAACTCTTAATGTATCATGAAAGATTGCCTACCGGGACGGTGTCTCTGTATACGCTGCGACAAAGATTGTAGGATGCAATGCATCCCAGACTATGCCAGGAGGTAGAACCCATGGAGGAGGAGGGTGATTCCTTTGAAAACATAGTCAGGGGGGCAGAACGGAAGGATGCTATCCTGTAGGAAACAGGAGTATACCAAACCCAAGTTCTACAGCAAAGGAATAGCAAAGGATCATCATCGCGGGATAATACAAAGAAGGATAAACCATACTGCAAGGATTCAAAAGACAGGAAGAACAAGAAATAGAAACGACGCGAGGAAGGCATGTGTTTCGAATGTGGGAAAAAGGGGCACTATGCAAAGGACTGCTATTCCAAAAAAGAAAAGGAAAGGCTGCTAAGTGAGAGGCTAGCACGAACCACATGGAAGCAACCGAATATAACGAAGAGGAAATTAACTCAGTGGAAATGGAAAGCCTGCGAACGCATCCAACGTTGGCAATCAAGCCCCGTGACGCTATTGAAGGAATGATTCACATAGAAGGCCACCCAGCAAAGGTGTTATTTGACACAGGAACAATCGGCTGCGATATAATTAGTGCCACCTTTATATCTACCCATGGTATCCCGACGGAGACTCCACCCCAACCAACAACAGTCAATATTGTAACGTATTCGGGCCAGACCCTAGTCACGTAGTGGTACGATAGGAGTAGATGGCTTCGTAGTCAACATGAAGCGAGCGCTACTCGCTAATGGAGGCTTCGAACGGGGTGTAATAGGAGATCAAAGAAGTAACCGTTCAACCAAGTATATTTTAAGAATACTGTCTGTCAAAGTCTGCTGCTTCGATCGCGGAAATCAGCGGTCTTTGAATGCAGCATATCGCTTATCTCCAGTATGAGCGATATTGCAAAACAAGATGTGTATCAACTGATAGCACACAAAACAATTCACGTATCAAACGATACTGTGAAACCAAACATAAAACAATCTGTGTATCAACCGATAACACATGAAACAATACAAGTATCACATGATACTGTGAAACCAAACATAAAACAACCTAGTACCCATACCAGTTACAAATATGGCTATGAAAGGATCCCGCTCTCCTAGCCACAAGAAATGTGGACTGACGGTAGGAGTCGGGAAAAAGAAATGGACAAATCGGGAGATGTTGCTAGGGAACTTGGCAAAGAACGATGTCCGGATTGTAATGCCATTTCTGAAAAGACATAACGCTCTGATCAGGTGTGTGGATACAGCAGTGCAATTTCCCGATGACAAACTATGTGTGCTATGCAAACCAACAAGCCGGGAATTCCAAGCCGCTGTGTCAGACACCACCACAACAACATTGTTGGAAGAATACAAGGATGTATTCCTGGACACAGTCGCTGAAACACTACCCCTGTTGCATAAGATTAGTTACCACATGCGGCTTAAAGATCTAACCGACCTACGAAACCAATCAACATACCCGAACCCAGCAGCCTATAAGGAAAAACTCATGAACTAGATAAACGAGATATTACAAAGTGGAGTAATTGTACAACAGGAGGTTCCCGGAGCGGCACCTATGTTTGTGCAACCCAAATCAGATGGAAGGATCCGCCCCCTGGTGGCCCTGAAAGTAAGGAATCATACCACGATCATGGATAGTCCATCGATTCCAAACCAACAGCAGATCCTTAACCGAATAGAACGAGTGAAATTGCGGAGTAAGATCGACCTAAGTGACGCATATTTCCAAACACGAGTGGAGAAGGGCAGTGTTAAGTTCAACTCATTCAAAACCCAGTTCGGAGGATTTGTGAGCCAAGTAATGCTCCAAGGAGACATGAATGCACCAGCAACATTTATGCGGATAATGGAGGACCTCCTAAGTGAACGTTTACATCATTTTGTATGGGTATACATTGCTGATATTCTCATATTTTCAGACACATCAGAGGAACACGAGAAACACATACGCCAAGTATGTGATCGACTCAGAAAAGCAAAATTCTATGTGAGCAAATGGAAGTCAGTACTTTTTGTGGACAAAGTGGAAGTATTAGGACACATAGTGGACAACAAGGGGATCCATCCCTCCTCCCAGAAAATATTATCCATTGCAGCATGGGAGACACCAAAAAACAAGAAGGAATTACAACGATTCCTAGGAATAGTGAATTATATGGCCCAGTTTCTCCCACACCATGCAACGTTGACCACACTGCTGACCGACTTAACGGGAAATGCCAAATTCGTATGGGCAATGACCCACTAGACCGCATTCGATATGGTCCCAAAGCGAATTATCAATCACCAAGTCTTGCGACCAATAGACATACGAAGCAAGAAACCAATATGGTTGGTTACGCACACCTCAGATTTAGGAGTTGGAGCATGGGTGGGACTGGGACCCACTTATGGGATGGCGTGACCGGCCGAGTTACCCAGCAGGAAGTTCACCAACACTCAGATGAACTATGGGACCACTGCTTAAGAGGCCTTAGCAATAGTGGAAGCACTTAATCCATTCCACAATGTACTAATGGGAAATTCCTTCATGATAGTCACTGACCACCAACCCTTAACACACCTGCGAACAGCAAAGAACCCTAGCAGGAAGCAGGTGAGATGGCTAAGTGCCTTGGGAAAACACGACGCGAAGGGAGTCTACACACCAGGAAGCACGAACTATTTAGCTGATGCCCTTTTCCAGGTTTACGAGGGAGAATCAGACATGAACCCACTCTATGGCCGCGATTATACGAAGGAATTGGATGACATCTCGAATTACACAGACTAGGAGCAAGAATCAAACACAATGGCGTCCATGCATGAGTTCTCCCCTAGTTCCCCTCGTTTCTCCTATACTGAGTACCCCAACGACGTCCCTCTACCACCTAAAAGCCCCGGCTCAATCACTACAGGAAACCATTGGGGTGACCAGTATACCCTGCGAAGTACGCCACCAGAAGAACTCCAACATAGCGCGTTACACTACTCGAACTGTTACCTGGATCATTGCCCGTATCACCAAACCGAGATCAAATTCACGAACAACCATCCTGGACAAGGGAGAAAAGTGACCCCTCACTCGCTTAGTGAAGTACTAAGCCCTCCAAGTATAGAAATCGACCCGAGCCCTCCGGAGTCCCCCGAACTCAATGACTGGGAATGGCAACAAATGGTCGCTGGAAGACCAACAAGTGCTGGAGAAGGGCCGTCCACTCTTGTCCAGCCAACGCCCAGATCTTATACGATTCCGGCACTGCTGAACCCGGAAGCCCCGGCATTCCAAATACCGGAGTCAGAACCAATAGAGAACCTTACGCCAGAAACAATAGGGGCTTTCCGAATGCCAGGACCTGATAGCCCACCACCGCTTAGACGAGCGGAATGGCTAGAAAGCCTTGCCAATGAGGCAATAGTCTCAGTAATGCCCCTTACAATGACAGAATATCGGCATGGGCTATCCGATGTCTTCGAAGACAACGAGGAGGAAGACCTACCTGAGACAACTAGACGAAGCGAGATAGAAGACGAACGCGACACCTTACAAACAGTCTATGAAATGATCAGAACGTTCCGAGCACACATGATGGCAGCATACCGAAAGGAACCAATTTGGAAAAAGGTCAATGAAAGTATGGACTCCACAGGAGACTTGTCCTCCCACAACGTTGCAAACGGAATGCTATACACAAAAATCAGATATGGGGAAGACTGTCTGTATATCCCAAAAGGCCCCGCATACGGAAATACGACCTTAAGAGAATATATCATTCGCAAAATCCACAATAAAGGCCACCACAGTGTTGAACGAAACTTACGGTACGCGACGGAGTACCTATTCTGGCCTGAAATGCGGCAGGACTTTGGAGCGTATGTGACCCAGTGCCACACATGCCAGATAAATAATGAGCCAACAAAATTGCCAGAAGGAAAGGCTCAGACAATTACCCTGCCGTCGGAAATTTTGGAATAAATAGCCATTGACTTTGCGGGACCCTTCCACAATTCATGGAGATACGACACAATCCTGGTTGCGATGGATTGGTTTTCAGGATTCACGTGGCTCATACCTATAACCAAGCAAGTAACAGCAATAACAACCTGGGAACTTCTACACAATAAAATATTTACACCCCATGGCTACCCAACATCTCTAGTAAGCGATGTGGACCCACAGTTTGAGTCACATGTGTGGAGACAACAGTGTCGCTCGTCAGGCATTGAGCATATCAAGGTGGCACCGAGCCATCATGAAACGAATGTACAAGTCGAAAGGAAAATTCGAGAATTGAAAATGGCTCTTGGAAACCTGGTCAACGCAAGATAAAACAATTGGTTTGATGCCATACCAGAGACAACAGTATACCTGAATGCAGAATGGTTGGAAACTCTCGGTATGTCACTATATAAGGCTATTTTCGGAAAGAATTACCCACTACTGCCCCTAGCGAAGGTCCAGAACTCCGCAGTACCGGCTGCTAATGAACAGTTAAACAGACACCAAGCAATCCGAAACACGGCATTCAATGCAATTAAATTGGCATGATTTAGAACCGCGAGAAGGGCAGCAAAAAAAACACAGACAGCATACAACGATAAGAAAGGGTAATCCATTACTGGTATATGGAAGTTTATTCGCAACGGACTCAGGACGTAGCAAGAAATTGCAACCGCACTGGTGTGTACCATTCAAGATAACCGAATACAATGAGCATACTCAAAGTGATATGGTAGAAATGGATGGCGGAATGTACAGAAACCGAGAAGTGACACTCCATGCATCTACCGTGAAAGGATACCTACCTAACGATAATATCTCCTTCCCTAGAAGTAGCCACGCAGAACCACCCGCAATTGTGGTTAATGAGAAAGCGGAATGGGAAGTGGAAACCATACGAGACCATTGAAAACAGTATGACTGTGACCAATTCCTAGCGAAATGGGTGGGGTACCTGGAAACAGCGAATAGCTGGGAACCCCTTGCAGGGTTGGAATATGCAATGGAATTGGTTAATCAATGGTGGGAAGACAACAAACCGGAGGATGAGTTACCACCTATGATAAACCATGTGATAGTGGCATGGAGCCCAACACTACCAGAAATTCAACACCTGCACCCAGAAACAGACCAAGGGATAAAGGACGGATTCTGGTCAGCCCACTTGGAGAGCGATTTTGAAAGTAGCGAAGATGAAAATCGCGTAATGGAAGATGAAGCAGCATACCTAGCATGGCTGGCCGAGGCTGAGTACTGGCAATAGCGAAAGGAAAAACACACTATCCAACAGCCCAACAATGTCACAGTATGAGCAAGTACCTTTGAGATTGCGCCATCAGCTTATGGGACAGTTGGTGAACTGTGATATTATCGCTAGACGATACCTTACACACTGACTATTCATACACATCTGCAACGAATGCTTAGAAATAACAACAGAACCAACGGGACCAATGTGGGGAGGAACTGTGTCAGATGTTTTCCGCTTCGGTAGCGGCTGCTACGTGAGCACAGAAAAATGTGATGGTTGCATGGAGACGGAAGAAACCAAAATTATGCAGCACCCTTCTTCCCCTGAAGACCTAAGCGAGGCCGACACCTAAGCGAGGTCACCACCAAAACATAAATACCACACACCATCCCTCTAACCTGCTGAAGAAAACAGATCACACTACCAGACCTCCAAACCTTTCACCTCTTACAAAAACCTTTAACCTCTTACAAACTTATCCTTACGTGAAAGAAACAAAAATGTCAACCTACACAGAAGTCAGCATAAAGGGACAAGACCTGGTTCTGGGATACCTACTATACCGGGAAATCATCACACTAAGCGCATACTGGAAAATATTCTACAACGATCACGGCGAGGATTGTGGACGAATTGATGTCGAGACGGAGGAATGGGAGGACCAGATAATGCAGAGCTTTGTGGACCTGCCACACTACTGGGAGTCAGGTTGTTTTGTTCGTGGAGCGCCATGTGGGGAGTGTTTGAAAAGATGGTTGGAAGGTGCGGAATGGATGTTGCAGGACGACATGAGATTGTTGCAGGATAGCAATGACAACCGGGATGGGTCCTAAGTGGACTTTCAAGAGAATAGCAGAGTTACCGGCTATTAGGATTTCATTAGGTTGTTTATTTGGTGAAATTGTTCTTTTATTTTGGGAACGTAACTGGTACGGGTACTAGGTTTCTTTATGTTTTGTTTCACGGTATCGTTTGATACTTGTATTGTTTTGTGTACTAACGGTTGATACACACCTTGTTTTATGTTTGGTTTCAGGTATCGTTGGATACTGGTATTGTTTCGTGTGCTATCAGTTGATACAAACCTTGTTTCATCTTTGGTTTCACAGTATCATTTGATACTTGAATTGTTTCGTGTGCTATCGGTTGATACACACATTGTTTGGCAATGTCACTCATACTGGAGATAAGGGATATGCTGTATTTAAAGACCGCTGATTTCCGCGATGGGAACAGCAGACTTCGACTGACAGTATTCTTAATATACTTGGTTGAATGGTTACATCTTTGATCTCCTATTGCACCCCTTCGAAGCCTCCTTTAGCAAGCAGCGCTCGCTTCTTGTTGATCAAGAAGCGATCTGTTCCTATCGTACCGCCACATGATTAGGGCCTGTTCCGAACATGTTACAGACAAGGTAAACCTGGTGATCCGCCTCTTAGAAGATACTGCCTGCACGTGGTATCCCAGGCTGCACTCACACATCAACAAAGAGGCAGCCAAGCGTACTGGTGCTCCCGTTAACAACTGTAACCTATTGAGAACGTGGAAAGGATTCCGGGAACGAATGGAGTGAAGTTTCGGCGGTGACCAAGGGGAACGAGACCGATCCCTTCTCCTGTGGCGAGACCTAGTGATGAAGCCACATCACATTGATGAGTACCTGGACAAGATAATTGACCACATGTGTAAGCTTGGCTATACAGATCTAGTACAGGTACGAGACAAGGTACTGTCGGGTATTACCCAGGAAGTTCGGACCACATGGGCACTCAAGTAGCTCCACCTAACGGACTTGAACGACTACCTTGATCTTCTGCAGAAAGCTGGACACACGCTGGAAGACAATACCCAGTTCAGTAACAGAGTTATCCATCCTGTCCAATGGACTCAGCCAATGGAAAGGAATGATGATAGTTTATCAAGTTCCGCGAGGTTTGAGAAGAAGGAAAAAGGTTTGGGCAGACGGAACCAGAGGCCTGCCAAACCTACTAATTTCAATGCAGGGAAACAGGCGAGGCCGGCAACTTCTCAGTATGGAATAGCGCAAGGGGAAATCCCATTGACTTTGACCGAATGTCGGAGAAAGCACAACCAGTGCACCAAGTGTGGACAAAGTGGTCACTTCTGGAGGAAGTGTACTGCCACGTCCAGAGACATTGGTTTATCCAAACAGGCTCGTGGGTTGAAATGGTCTGCCCCGGTAAGCGGGCACACAGGGATAGACAAGCGGCTAAAGCGCATTGAAGCACCCCATCCGGCCTCCTTGTCAAAGATACTTGAAGTCTGTCAGGCATCACCTCAGATAATGGAGGTTGATAATGACAGCTCGGAATAGGTAAGAACCCATTCTGTTTAAGGTGTAACCTTATTAACCTGCAGCCATAGACCCCTGAGGGAGAGATGGACATAAGCCACGGAGGTGGCTTAGGAGATGTGTAAGTACCCGTCTACTGCATAAACGACCCTTATACTGACTACACCCAGGTTGTAACCGGTACGGGTTGCTAGGGTTTTATGTTTGGTTTCACAGTATCGTTTGATACTTGTATTGTTTCGTGTGCTATTGGTTGATACACACATTGTTTTATGTTTGGTTTCACAGTATCGTTTGATACTTGTATTGTTTCGTGTGC